>CABHPH010134610.1:0-41434 GCA_902168325.1 Peromyscus nudipes | reverse complement strand
CCCCCCCCCCCCGGATTCAGATTTGGTAGACTTAGCTAGGCTGGGACCTAGCACTCTGCACTCCAATGAACCCTGACAGATATGTTAGTATATATTCAATTATCCTCCCTCAACACACCCTATACACTTAAATGGATGCAGATACCTGTCGGGAACATGAAAAAAGAATGGACATACAGTTATGTTTCATTGACCCCCAAACCCGCAGCATCTATAGATTTATTAAAAATGCATCCTGGCTCCATACATCTTGGACAGAGCCCAGCACTCCACAGGACAATTCTGACACACAAGGTTGGACGCTGTTGTTGTAACCTGTATAATAACATGTTCATCGAGGGTGTGGAGAGCTGAAGTCAGGAGATGAGGGGCAGAGCACAGGCCTACCCAGGGTGTGAGTTCAGAAGTTGGGTTCGGGTGTTGGTAAGCTGGACAATTGGGTCATACAGTTTTGAGAAATGCAAAGATTGAGTGAACATGGAGTTCCTAGAAAGAGGGGAAGTTAGCAGCAAGATTTAGGGTTTATCTAGATGGTGTGGAAACTGGGTGAAGAAACCTGCTTTTGAATTTTTATTAAAGATATTGTGTAAAGCAGACTACCATAGATGTAAAACAACATCAGACAGCCTTGGCAGACTGACACCAGCCCCCGAGCCTCTTGGTGGTTTTCTGTCCAGCTCTCAGGAGTACCACTGACCTCTGGCTCTCCATCTCCATTCTGTGGGCTCCCTGGTATGTGGAATGAGGAAGTGAAGTGGGAAACCCAGTATCACCTTGGTTAATCTGGTATCAAGAGCTGGTTTCATCACCATGGAAACACAACACCCCTGAGCAAGACTGAGAAACTCTTTATCTCTATTTTTCAAGGTTGGTTTTACAATCCAGGATAATCATCTTTCTGCAAACAATAAAATAATCGGAGAACACAGGCAGCTGTGATTGGCTTAACAACAGGATCTTGTATGCTGCTGAGTTTTTCTCAGACTCTTACAAAGCTTTTAAAGAATGTTTTTCTCAACAGAACGGTTATGAGGAAGTCCAATTATAAAGTGCATGTACTGTGTGCTAAGTAAGAGTCCAGAGAAATGGGTTTCTAGAATGTTCTGATCAACTTGTTTTGAAAAGTGGTCTTTGCAAATAAGTGCTTCTTGTCGGTTTAATTCTTCCCCAGATAGCCACAAGAGTTCACAAGAGGGGAAGTGATCACATTTTATAAAACACTACATTCGTATTCCTTTTAGCCTGTCTTAGGCTGTTCCCATGTCCCTCAAAGTAATAGCTCATTTAAAAAAAATTAGGCTTAGGGCTTAGGCAAAACTATATAATTAGAAAAAAAAAACCCACCTATAACAGGTCTTAACAAAGCAAGTGTCTCAAAGATTGTTTCCCTCACAGACTCAAGTTTGAACTAGGAAGTGTTGAAAAGTAAAATACCATGTGTGCACTGGGGTCCGTACACAGAGCCAAGAATGCACTGATCTCTCTCCTGCTGTAGGCTCACCCTGGCACTCTTAGGTGCCATGCCAATACTCATGTTCAGGAAATAGGGGGGTAGGAAGCCTACTGGATTTAAACCCTAGAAGTTTATTTTATTTTACTTACTATATTAAAAAATGACACACTGATTTTATCTCTTAGTGGAGTGTTATAATTGAACTACCATGTGATATTAACTTCTAAATACTGATTTTTAAAAGAATTTTATGTGTATGAGTGTCTTACCTGCATGTACATATGCACCATTTCCATGTCTAGTGCCTGCAGAGGCCGGAAGAGGGCGCTAGATCCCCTGGAACTGCAGTTACAGATGGTTGTGAGCTGCCATGTAGGTGCTGGGAATTGAACCTGGGTCCTCTGCAGGAGCAGACAGTTCTCGTAGCCACTGGGCCATCTTCCAGCCCCTAAAATGCTGATTTTTAAGTCCCTTGCTAGAGTGTGTTCTGTAATGTTCTTTTTCTGTCACTTTAGTAAGTTCTTTTTCTGAGCGGCAGTGAGTCAAATGCTGAGCAAAAATTCTCCAAAGCCTTTGACTGTGTTTGGAGGAAGAGGGACAAGCAAGATTCCAGAGAAACTATTTTCGTCTAGGAGCAAAAATTACTATTGAAAAAAAATGTACACAAACAGATTGTCTTGACATGAAGGAATATTTTAAAGGGTTAATCTTACCCCCGTGCCTGGGAGAAATTCCTGCAGGATTGACTGAGCTCAGAATCCTTGCTAGATGTCTTGAGACTTGTGGACAACTGGATATGGGGAAGAGAATTCCTTTCTTGGCCACCATTGCCCCTACCCTGTGAACCAGGATTGCTGGGTTGCAATGCAAATATTATTGCTGGCCACAAGACTTCCCAGAGTCTTTTAAGAAACCTACCCTAGGATTTGCCTGGCAGAGAATGTGTTTATATGTGGTATCACTGTTAATTCTGCCCCAAATGGAAAGTCTACACTAGAGATGCATTAAAATGGTGGGGTTGTGTCAGCAGAGGGCAGATACAGGGAGAGCATGTCAAGATATTTGCATGTATAACCTTGGCCCTGGTCCAGTCAAGGTTGGGAAAAAATACACCCGGTTCTCTATCCCACCAGCAGTACGGGTAGGAGGCCACTCTAAGAGGAGGCATGTTGGACCCCTGGCCTGGCTCAGCAAAGGTAAATATACCCATGTGTTTGTGTAAAGGGTCTGCTTGCTGAGGCCTCAGATAGCTTGTGAAAAGATGCCTGAGCAGCATTTCATCACGGGTTAAGTGTGTTAGAGAAATCGGGTTAAAATGTTAAATCTCTGCCACTAGAATTGGCTTTGTGTCATTTGGGTATTTCCTACAGATGCTACAGAGAGCTCACGAATACTAATCAGATCCCGCTGGCAAAGCCACACCAGTTGTGGCAAACTTCCAGCTGAAAATTATTTTTCACTGTCGGCACGGCTATTCTGCTCTCATTTACACAAAAGCAGGGCAAAACTATTGGCAATTGTTTCCCCAGACTCCCAGGCCCCGCATCCCCAAGTCCCTAATGCCACTTCTTTTCTACTTCCCAACCCTTCCCTCTGTCATGAATGCAGCTTTGTCTCCATATCATCCAATAACTGATGCTTGTCCACTTGTTGGCTCTCAGCCTGTGTCCCTTGACACGTGAACAAGCCTCCCATGAGAAGCAGCTACCTGTCTCAGGAAGAGCACCCGATTGGGAATGTCATAAACTTCATCCCATCTCTCTGGACACACTAGGTGACTTATTTTTCTCCCTTCATCGGTTTCCTTTTCTACAACATTAATAACTGTATTAATTTCCTTATTAAGGTTCAAGATGATGGCTGGAGTTGATAAAGTTCTTGATTTCTATCGGACCCTCGGCACACGGCGTCTATCTCGTCACCTGCCTCCTGGCAGTCTGTGCGCTCACTAAGATACTGTACCAGAAGAGAAGGATCTCGGTTCCTGAGGTCGCTTGTGCATCTTCTCCCAGCTCCATAGGACCCTAAATGGCAAGGACATTTGGGCTGCACTGAGGTGTTAGGATTCTTTCTCTCTGATGTTAAGTGCTTGAGTGTTTATTGCTCTTGCAGAGGACCTAGATTCTGTTCCCAGCACCTACATGGCAGCTCACAACCGCCTGTAACCAGTGCCAGGGGATCCATACCTTCTCCTGACCTCCTCAGGCTACTGCATGCACATGGTACACATACATACACTCAGGTACACACACATGCACATGGTACACATACATACACTCAGGCACACACGCATGCACATGGTACATATACATACACTCAGGTACACACGCATGCACATGGTACACATACATACACTCAGGTACACACACACATGCACATGGTACACATACATACACTCAGGTACACACACATGCACTCAGGTACACATACATGCACTCAGGTACACACAAAGACACATAAAATAAATAGATAAAGTCCTGCATTATTTGTCCTCTTTATTTACTGGCCCCACACACAGCACTTTTATTTGATATCCTCTTGCCTACCCTCCTCCACCTTCTTGCCTACCCTCCTCCACCCTCTTGTCCATCCTCCTCCACCCTCTTGTCCAGCCTCCTCCTGCCTTCCTCCACCCTCTTCTCTTGTCTGTCCTCCTCCATTCTCCTGTCTACCCTCTCCCAACACTCCCTCCACTTCCACCAAACCCAGGCTACAGCCAGATGTTAATCTAGCAGAACATAGGTTTATGTGGATTCTACAAGCGACTGGGTCAGTTCCCTCCAGTTCCAGGGCTTGTGTCTGCCACCTGACCCCTGCCTCAGAGGCCCATGTCTTTGAAAGGCAGTGTGGCGGGTAGAAATCCCAGCCCTGTAACACTTGGTCTCAACTCTAATCTTGTTAGTAACCATTTTGCTTAGCCCTGTTTCTCAATTCTCTCATCAATGGAGCTAATACCTAACTTGCAAGTCTGTTCTAAGGCTTAGAGAATATACATGTGTATACCGTGTCATGAGGACAGCATCTTTCCCATAGTAAGGATCAATAAATAGAATATGCTAATTATACTCAATTGTTCCTTTTTTCCCATAAGTTTTGTTACCAAAACATACAGCACCCCAGTTTCCCCTGTAACTTCCAGTTTCCTGCCCCCCTTAATCAGACCTGTCGACAATATCAACATACAGTACTAGTAGTCTACCTGAAAATTATTTTAACCTATATTATGAAACTGTGAGCCTCTAACTTTTTTTTTTTTTTTTTTTTTGGTTTTTCGAGACAGGGTTTCTCCGTGTAGCTTTGTGCCTTTCCTGGAGCTCGCTTGGTAGCCCAGGCTGGCCTCGAACTCACAGAGATCTGCCTGCCTCTGCCTCCCGAGTGCTGGGATTAAAGGCGTGCGCCACCAACGCCCGGCCGAGCCTCTAACTTTTAAACAAACAAAATGACATAAAATGGAATGAAAATCTCATTTCCCCTGGTGTTTGTTCTTTAGAAGTAACCACTCACGGGACTGGAGAGATCTCAGTGGTTAGGAGTGCAACTGCTCTTGCAGAGGACTTAAGTTCAGATCTCAGCACCCACATTAGGCAGCTCACCACAGCTTGTAATTCAGTTCTGAGGGGTTCTGATGCCCTCTTCTGTTCTCTTTGGGCATTTTATGCACACAACCCCCCATACTGTAAAAACAAATTTTTGCTGGGCATGGTGGTGCATGCCTTTAATCTCAGCACTGGGGAGGCAGAGGCAGGAGGATCTCTGTGAGTTCAAGGCCAGTCTGACTTACATGGCAAATTCCAGGTGAGCCAGAACTTCAATAGCGAGACATTTTCTCAAAGAAACAGAACAAATGGCAACACACACACACACACACACACACACACACAAACACACGTAACCACTCATATTGACATATTGCCTTCTAGACTATTCTTATATGAACATGCAGGATGAAACTATATAAATTATACATAAAGGGGCACATTTTGATTTCTCACAAAATTAGAAGCATGATTTGATCTTTTTTAATTGATGGAGAATTCTATTTTAAGAATATCTCAAGGTATATTTGGTTTTCCAATGATACAAATGTGGTTCTCCACCTTGTACATTTTCACAATCAATATTACAATAGTTAAGTATTTTTGTTCATCAGGTAACGTTCTGGCAATGTCCCTCATTTCAAGGGGTGAATGGTCTAGCAGGAAATGCTTGAAATTAACATGGCAATAAATACAAAATTCCAGCTAGGTGGTTGTGGATGCTCAGGGATGAAGTGGTACTCACTGTGAAGTAAGGTTCCAGGCCATGGGAAAGGACATTGTTGGGACCTGTTGAGGAGGTGGAGCTTGAGCACAGAAGGAATTCCAGCAGGGAATCCATGAGATTATAAATAAATGGCTATAGATATAAAATACCTTTTCATTTGTCTTCTTAAATACCCTAAAGAAAAAGGAAGCAGGGCCAGGGTGCGGCGAGATGTTGTTTGAGATGGGGAAGTCTAGGGAGATGCTTTGATAAAGTGACACTTGGAAAAAACTAAAGGGAGAAAGCAAGGCAGGGAAAGAAACATTCTCGATAAAAGATCAGGGCCTGCAAGGGCTGTTGTGTAGCAGTGACCCTGGAGATGCAGGGAGGTCATCAGGGCTGCGGGGAGGTGGTGTTGAAGGTGACGTGGGGAATCAGGTGATATGGGCTCCAGGTGACTATCAGGACATTGACTTCTTACTAGATAGAAGCCAGTACAAGAGGAGACAGACATGGTACATGATCTGACTATTGGGAAGAACGCAGACTTTGGGGAGCAAGAGTGGAATGTTGGGTGAGAGGTTGTCAGTAGTCCAGGTGACCATCCAATGCTGGTGCTTTGGTCATGAGTGGTGAAAAGATGTCAGTGTGGACAGTGCTGTTGGTGGACTGGTGAAGTCACAGCCTGACTGGAGTGGTTGAGAGACCACGAGAAGAAAGAGCACGAGTAGGTCACTTTTCTTCTGTCACAAAGTGGGGAATGTTAATGGAGCACGTAGAGTTGGGATAGGGTGTTCTAAGATGGGAGACATTTCAGCACATCTGCCTCCTTGTGTGGAATTACTCTGTGAAGAAGGAAGGCCTCTGAGTATAACAGAGTGTAGCTGTTGGAGCTGTGCTCTAGAGCAGTGGGAGGCTGTAGGGAGACCACTGAGGCAGTCTGTCACTAGGGTACAAGGGAAGGCAGCAAGCACCAGATCAGATGCACACTGATACAGGATACAGGGCTGGGAAAGGTAGGAGGAGAGAGAAGAAAAACCCAAAATTGCTTTCTAGGACTGTGTGAGAGTGAATAAACGATGGGAGTGTGCCAGATCCAGGTACCATGGGCGTTCCCTTTAATCCCAGGCTATGGATGTAAAGTGAGACCACTCACAGCATCTGTGTGTGTTCTTTGGGGAGACTGAGGCCTGAGGGGTTCTGTAGACAGGTTTAATCAGGGCAGGTTTCACCAGGAACTGTGCATAGGGAGTCAAGTAGAAGGATTAGATTGCAAGGAGCCAGGGAGACAGGCTTAGAGGGGAGGAGGAGAAAGGGAATAAGAGGCACCATGGGGGGTGGCGGCCTTGGAAGTGGACTGTCAGCAAGTTGAGGCTCAGTTCTGTGTGCTTAAAAGTTGTTGATATCAGGAGGCTGTGGAGATAACTCAGTGGTTAACTGTTTCCTGCTCTTCTAGAGGACCCAAGTTTGGTTCCAACACCCATATCAGTGGCTTATAACCACCCATAACTCCAGTTCCGATATCAGAAGTCCTCCTCTGGCCTCTGTGGGCACCTGCACACACATGGCATACACTTACACACACTCACCTGTATATATAAATAACAATAAATCTTATTAAAAATAGTTGACACCAAGGTGTGTATGATAAGTAGGGACAAGATAGGGGAAGAGTAGGAAATGGAGGAAGAGCAGATGATGGAGGAAGAGCAGAGGGTGGAGGAAGAGCAGATGGTGGAGGAAGAGCAGATGGTAGAGGAAGAGCAGATGGTGGAGGAAGGGCAGAGGGTGGAGGAAGAGCAGATGGTGGAGGAAGAGCAGATGGTGGAGGAAGGGCAGATGATGGAGGAAGAGCAGATGGTGGAGGAAGGGCAGAGGGTGGAGGAAGAGCAGATGGTGGAGGAAGAGCAGATGGTAGAGGAAGAGCAGATGGTGGAGGAAGGGCAGAGGGTGGAGGAAGAGCAGATGGTGGAGGAAGGGCAGAGGGTAGAGGAAGAGCAGAGGGTGGAGGAAGAACAGATGGTAGAGGAAGGGCAGAGGGTGGAGGAAGAACAGAGGATGGAGGAAGAGCAGATGATGGAGAAAGAGCAGATGGTGGACGAAGGGCAGAGGGTGGAGGACAGGCAAAGGATGTAGAGCCAGGGAAGAAGGAGGAGCAGATGGAGGAGGAATAGTAGATGCGTCACTTGGATGCTTTTATGGTAAGCCAGATTGTAGTGGTGTGGGTGTAGTGGCCACTGATATCACTAGGGCTATGTGAGTGTTCTGGCTTCTCTATGGTCACATGGAGAGAACTCATGCACCATGACTACAAACTGGCCTCTGAAGTAGAGATTCTCATTTATGAGAACGTTCCAGAAGACGGATAGGTAAGGCATGAACTTTATTTTAATGACTGTGATGGGCTTCTTTCCAAAAAACACATTTCTGTAAGCTTCAATCACATTACCATGGAGAAGTACACATGGGCAGTGAAAGAAGAAATGAAACAGGGAGCAGATTGTGAGGTCTTTAAGGAAAGGTGTAACATTATTTCCAAAGGTCAGCCATTTCCAGGGACTTACAGAGTCTTTCCAGGGTAATAAATCTCCATTTTTTTTTTTTACAATAAGTAGGAATGGGGCCACAATTAATTACTTGCTGATCACTTATCTATCTCCAGTCAATAGTCCAAGAAGGACCTTAATGCATTAAAGACACAGACACATAGCAGGAGGCTAAGACTGATGTAGTTCCAGACACAGAGTTCAGAGCCATGTGTAAGTGTGTGTGTGTGGGGGAAGTTTAAGTCCTTAGGTGGATGAAGCACAGCTGGATCCAGATGAGCCTTGCCCCCTGAGTTAAATTATAAACACTTTTTAAGATGGGGGATATAACTAGTTAGCATTTCAAATATGCCAGGGAAAAGCAGCATAATGTAGCAGAGGCAGTGGGGTCACTGGCTAGCCTCTTGGAGGAAAAGTTCAGGAATAAAGTTATATTGGATCTTACCCTACAAATCAACCCCTGATACATGATAGATGCTGGAAATTTTAAAAACAAAATGAAGATGTGGAACCCTTAAAACAGATGTCCATCTTTATAAATATGAAGTGGTGGCTTCTCTCAAAGAGTGACAATGAAGTCTAGGTCTACATGTTTAAACATCTCCACCCATGAACACGTTTTCAATAAATATGACTGTCAAATGGCTTATTTCCCTGACATGCAAAGCACTCTTCATATTCATAGAGAAAAGATAAGAGACCAGAGAGAAAAATGGGGAGAGGTCATGGCTAGCCTGCCATTAAGGAGCACCACAGGAAAATACATATTTAAAAAGATGTTAACAATAAATAACAGTTAGTAAAAGAAGAAGCTGAGAAGTTTTCACCTCTTTGATAGTTTATAAGTAGAGACGCTGCCCAGATTGTGTGTGTGTGGGGGGGGGGGATATCACATGTGGACAGGGATTTCAGTTGGAGTTACTTCTCTGATGGCATTTATCTAGATTTTAAATTCATGTATGCTGAATTCCACATTTTCATTTCTAGGAATTGTTATGGGTTAAGGTCCTTCTCTTCCAGAGACAGCCAGAGACTCTAGCACACCCTGTCAAAGAGTACCCTACCACTGTCAGCTGAAAGTAATCCCCAAAGAGCTGTGACTAGAAATGGTCACATAAAGGGCTAACATAACCAGCCCCATCACTCTGCTGCCTGCTCAGTTCACTTACAACCTGAAGACAAGGCTTCTCATGTCACTCACTCACCACTGCCCCGCACATTCTGCCTCTATGATTCAGCTGTCCCCTTTGCACCCTGCTCTGCTTGTAAATCTTCCATCCACCTTCATCTCACATTCCCTCAAGTACAAGTGAACCCCTCCGGCCACTGTGCTATCCTGCTCTTGAACACCATATACTTGCTTTATGTCGGATAAGTCCCATAGAACACCAGGCACGGCCATTCTTAACATCTTTCATTAAAGACAAAATAAACATCCTTAAAGTCTCCCACTTAACAAATAAAGCACAACCTGCTTGTAACTCCAGCAGACTCTCTTTCCAATACTGCTGTTTTGTTTTCCCTGGGATGCAGCCCTGGGAAGAGTTGTTTTACAACTGTTTTTTTCACTTGCTTGCCTCCCATTTTCTCCTCAGCATCTGTGCTCAAGTGCAATTACCCTGCTGGAAGGTTCGCACATCCTAGGACTATGACTCAGTGAGCTATCACAGAGCAAACACTAACACCTAGGACAAGAAATAGACTGTCTTTCACACTTCCAAGTCCTACCCTTCATTGTTCCCAACACTAATAACCCATTGCCTTGAAAACAACACACTATTTTGCCTGTTTATGGAAACTTATCTTAGCACGTGGCTACCTTTCTTCCTGCATGCTTTCTTTTGCTCAGCATTAGTTGTTATACCTAACAGGGGCCAGTTCACTCAGGGCCCAAGCTGTTGTTCTTTTTCACTTTTCTTTTTTTTTTTTTTTTTTTTTGGTTTTTCGAGACAGGGTTTCTCTGTGTAGCTTTCCTTTCCTGGAGCTCACTTGGTAGCCCAGGCTGGCCTCGAACTCACAGAGATCCGCCTGCCTCTGCCTCCCGAGTGCTGGGATTAAAGGTGTGCGCAGCCAACGCCCGGCTCTTTTTCACTTTTCTTGAGTAATGAAGGTTCTAACAGAGGAGTGCCATGCTGGGCCTTTGCACATAGTTCACCTGGTTGCCACCTGGAGGGAAGACTGTGGGTTGGAGGATGAGGTTGAAGAGGTTGAAGGCCCAGAGAATGGAAACTGTTGTGGTAAACAACCCTAGAATTGCATTTTCCAGCTTTACAAAGAGAAGGAGTTTTAGGTCAGTCCCTCAAGGGAGCTGAGTCAGAACCATAATACAGCAATCTCAGGGTCGGGCCTGCGATAATTAGGTCAGCTGTCACGACTTAAGCCCAGAAAATAATTAACACCCCCACACCAAAAATAGCTTTGGGAAACAACTCTAATTCTTAAAAGGAAAAGAGGATACTTTATGGCTGAGAAGAAATAGAAGCTTCAATATTCTGAGTCCTTGGATGTTAAAGTCAATACTTTATCAAACACAGAGAGCTTAGGAAGGGCTGGAAAACCAAAATAATTCCGGTTATAATGGCAAGGGCAGGTTAGTGATGACTAGGCAAAAGCTGATTGATCAGAAAAACATGGATCCCCGAGAGATGATATTTAGAAATGCAGAGAGGCAACCCGGCCAGGAGATTTTTGCATTGCTATTCACATTCACCTTTTATTTGTTTTAAATTTCCTGTGTATGAGGGTTTTGCCTGTTTGTGTGTGCATGTACACACTATGTGTGCATTGTCCACAGAGGCCGGAAGATGGTGTCAAACCCCCTGGCACAGGAGTCACAGACTGTTGCGAGACACCACACAGCACCAAGCCCGGGTTCTCTAGAAGAGAAGCACGCCATCTCAAACCTTTAGCCATCTCTCAGCCTCACTGCTCTGCATTATTCACACTGGAGACTTCTCCAGATCTTGGGGTTTTGGTGACAAGCTCCTTTACGTGACTCAGACACAGCCAAAGTCTAGTTCTCATTTGAGGCTGCATATTTTTTTTTCTTCGTGCTGAGAATTCCAAGCTTTTGAAATGCACATTTAGTATTTTTATTTAATATTTTACTTATTGATAAGTCTATATATTTGGGTCTATGCTGTTTTCAAAGGACTCTGGGGGAAAGTGGGCCCGTGAGTTGATCTATTTTAAGTCTAAAAGTGTGACAATAATAGCACACCCTGCTTTGTCCAATTCTGTGACTTGCCTAGGGTAGTGGTACCAATGGGTATTTTTGGAGAGACACCTGGCCACCTCATAGCATGACAGCATCTGAAGACTGATCTCAGGGCCAGTGAGATGGCTCAGCAGGTAAAAGCGTTCACTACCAAGCCTGGTCGCTTGAGTTCAATCTCCAGGATCTACCTGGTGGAGGGAGAAAACTGATTCCTACAAATTGTCCCCGACATTCACACATGTATCATGACGCTCTAGTGGGAGCACATTCAATGAATAAACGTGATTAATTTCTTTAAAATTAATCCCTGTTGGATGACTTCTCCTGGGGAGATGTAAAGACGTGTCTAGTCTCCTGCGATGGGACACGCAACAGGGCCACACAACCCAATTCCATTGCCGTCCAGCTGGATGAACTAATACGTTTAATCGGATCACTTAGAGGAGTTTGGGTGACTCTGAGGAACTACCCTGGCACGGGAGATGACTCGGGAAAGCTGAGTCACACCAAATCAACTCTGATCTTCCCACAGGAGCTCATGAAACTGGGAGGGAGTGGTGGCTGGACCCTCACATGAGAGTCTGATGACCTCCTGGCTCTGGGGTAATACAATAGCCGCATCTCACGAATGTCTCCTTCATATTGCTCTGATTAAAGATGGCAGAAGTCACGTCATGGCTGGAGGACAGAGGCCCGCTGCAGTCTCAAAAATGATCTTGCTTATTCACCTGTGCTGCTGCCTTCTCCTGAATGTCCTGTCCCCACAGCTTTGCATCGCCGTGTACACCCTTTAAAGAAGTGTTCTCTGTTGGAGCAAACATTTTCCAGGGGTTTATTTCTGCTCACCCCAACAGGCTTTTGTCTCTGTTGTAAGCTCATCAAGGTAACCCAAATCCTGCACATGGCTGTCCCTATGCCATTCAGAAGCATTGTTTATCAACCTTCTGTAGATAATTCCTTTGCCTTCTCTTCTAAGTCAAAAGATAAAATCGTTTAAATGAGATTTTTTTAAAAAACCTGGGTTGGACAGGAAGCCAACAGTCAAGAACTTTGGAACCCCGCAAACCCAAGCTGAAGTCCAATCTATATAATTTACTAGTTGGTAGCCACACAGGTTTGCTTAGACCCTTACGCTTCAGTGTCCTGATCAGTTAAAACAGAATCAGCAGGGCCTGCCTGGCAAGGCTGTGGGCCAAGGGTACAGAAACACTGTGTGTGTCAGCTTCTGTTACTGGTGTCGATGAGGTCATCGCTGTTGCTGTCTGAAGCCAATGGGAGCAAGGAGGGTCGCACCAAGAGATTCCCCAGAACTGGTCTAGCAGCTGCTGGGCCACTTCCGGCATGCTCCAGGCAGAAGTCAAAACCTTTGGTGATAACCACTAATCCTGGGTGTGAGAGGAGAGAGGAAGAGGAGAGGCTGAAGAGGAAAGGATGATGGGGGTCTTACTGGCAGGCCTGAAAAACAGCACCCCTGAGGTGGGTGACAATAGCATTGAACTGACCAGCCATTGTCTCTACGTAATGGAATTAACAGGATGCTGGCCTCAATCTCTCTTCTGTAGAGTTAAAAAATGGGCATCATTTACCTGAGGAGTGATAGAGCTGTGGGGCCCAAGAGTCTGTGAAACCCACAGCACTGGAGTCCACCAGATTCTGTCTTCAGATGCAAAAGATGCTTTTGTTTGCTTGTTAGCATATGGGGACTGAAACTGGGGCTTAGCACACGTTAGGCAGGTGCTCTACTGCGGACCGACACCCCTAGCTCCAGAATACAAAAGCAAGTGACAGCCGGTCACATGAAGTTACACGTTCCCTTTCTCCAGTGAAGTGTGTGCTTCTGTTGACATCGTGAGAAGTTCCCTTGACACCGAACACACTTCCATTCTGACCACTTCAACAAGCACATTTCTGGATGCGGAGCAGACGAAGAGTGATGGCCCGGGAAGCAGGCGAAGATGCCTGTGAGGCTCTCTCTGTGTGTTCTGGGTCTGACTGACCCTCCCGTCAGTGCAGAGATCTCTTGCCTGAAGAGGCTTTGAGCTCTGCTATCCTGTTAGCAGTTCAGAACCTGCTTGAAAAACAGGCATCCATTGCTCAAGTAAAACAAGAAGGGACGCTCACTGTCTGATGTCTCATACACAAGGTAAAAGGAGGGATTACCCCATTGAAAATACTGTTCAGAAAAAGCTTTTCTGCTCACAGGATGCAGAAGATCCATATTCACTTCAAGGACAAGGTGGTCGTGGGGCTTAGGGCTTATTAAAATGCTGTGTAGGAAGACACTGGGTTAAAGGGGGCCTTTGAGACAGACAAAAGCTGACCCCTTCATTATCCGTTCCACCTTTACCCTCCCTCCCACCTACCAAAGGCAAGTCCATCATCTCTAAGCCAGAAAACATCGGGTCATGCTTGCCTCTTCCCATTCTCCATGTGATTGGCTGCCAACGCCTGTCTTCTCATTTCAAAGTGCTTGCTTGCTAAACCCGGCCACTTCCCACCCACTCTGCTGTGACCACCCTGACCTAAGTCACCGTTATCGTAGCTAGTCTCACCTAGTGCTCCTGCTACTGAAATTCTGCCTTTGTTCCTGCACTCTCATTTATTCCTTGGCATTTAGCCAAGGTCTTAGCCCATTCAGTGAAAAACAAAATCTTGACCAGGAAGCTAGGAGACCTTTTACAATCTCAATCCTCCCACGCCAACACCATTTCCAACAACTCTTTCCTTTTCTTGTGCTTCAGCCCCAGTGGTCCTGGATGAAACCTCCCTAAGGCCATCGCATTTACAGTTCTTTCTCAGTGAACCACTTACTTGCAGACACTGCATGTCTAACATTTCGTTCAGGTCCTTGCTCAGAGGCCTCACAGCGTAGAAGCCTCACCTTTTGTATGCCTGCCTTCATTTCTGCCGCCAACACCCACAAGCAGGATGCGATGTCAAATTTGCATCATTTCTCGAAGGATCTAAGGGCCCAAATGGAAAGCTTATGTGTCTGAAACATGGCGAGCTAAATTTTCTTTGTCTGTTGTTCCTTATCTTCCGCACATGGTTGCTTTTCCATTTTAAAGGATTTCTTATTTTAAAGAGCTGGTCACCGGGAGGGTGTAGGAATTTAATCCACTTTTTAAAAACTCAGGTGCTTGTCTTTGTAACCGTTGTTTTTCACGATAGTACTGGTTGACTGGTGTATTTTGTCTGCTCTTAGATCAGGGATTCTCAATTACAGAAAATTGCTCAGAGAAGCACAAAATCAAGCCACTTGTATTGAAGAGGTAGCAAAAACGCACACTAGCGCCCTAATGGCCAGGGGTCTGACATCCGCGGTTTCTAGAGCTTCTTCAGAACATAAGTAGGGGTGATGTCAGATAGAGTCGGGGAAGCCATGACTTATTTTGAAAATTCAACTCACCAAACTATTTATTACCAGCCCAGGGTGTTTTACATTCCCCAATCCAGTCGTGTGGAAACCGCGCATCCTGTGAATTCCTGAATAGAAATATTCATCCCTTTTTGTGCTGCTTCAGACCTTGTGGGTCTCACGTGGCCTGAGCAGCTGTTGTGGGTCTGGCTAGCTCAGTCCTGAGAAGACAGACAGAGCCCTGAAGAGGCTTGGCTGGGGCAGGGTTGGAGTGAGGGCACCGGGGTCATTGCTATTTGGGAACCAGGAGAGGGCGGCGCCTGCATTGAAGGGCTTCCAGACTGTGCCCCGCGAATCCCACAACCGCCTCCTGGCCTCGCTGGGGCTGCCAGCCCCCCTCACCAACCCACCCCCACCCCCGCCCTCAGCTGCACCTGTCACCAGCCACTCCCTCCTGACCTCTGCCCTTTCGCCTGACAGCTGGACGCCCAGCCTCACCCGCCTCTGCTGTCACTCCTAGGATGTAATTAGTGATTAGTCATCTTGACACCACCCACTGGGTGGCGCCTGGCCTAGCTCCGCAAAGGCTTCTTCTGCATTTGAAATAGGATTGAAGTACAGGGCTCAGCTCTTCCCCTGGGGTTGGAGACCACGCTACAGCTCAGAAACGCCCTGGTCTCCCGGGCAGAGCTATTCCACTACCTTCCCAGGTGCCCTTCTCACAGTTCGTTCCCGCTTTCTGACCAGGAAGACAGTGACAGACTTCCAGGCTGTGGAAGTCACTCACACGCGTTACCACTGACAGGCTGCAAAACCCTGGCCCTCAATTCTAAGATAAGCCTTAACATTTAAATGGCTTTCTGATCATGTGTGGGATTCCAAGAAACTCACTTCATGTCAGGAACAAGTCTGTCTATTTCCACCTCAGTGCAAGGGAAAATGAGCTTTGATTGAATTCCCGGGTCCTGGCTTTGTTAACCTTTCCTCCATCACGGTTAGGGATTACATCAGAGCTCTCCAGGCCACTTTGGCTGAGACAGAGGAGGAAGCTTACAGTCCCCGTGGAAGTGGCTTAAGCTGCCTTGAGCTCTCCATGAGCCTGTGCTTAGCGCTCATCGGCAGCGTCTCAGTTCCTGCCCTGAAAGTCACTCGGCCCTGTAATCATTTTAATCTTCACTGGCCTTGTGTCAGGGTTCTGTCTCCCCCAATCTTGATCGGCACTTGATAGAGTATGGTCCTGCCTTTTATTGATCTAATACTATACAGTAAGTCATGTTATTGTTGTTATTTACTTTTAGCTTTTATTTTAGCATACTATGTATGTATATTCAAGTACACACACATATATATTTATATATGCATGCTATTTGTATTTCTTCTAAGCATTTCAGATTCATAGCATGCCATATTTCTATAATAAGGTTTGGATTTGTATGATTGATTTTTGTGAATTTATTTATTAAGGTTTTTTTCTTTATAAGACTTATTTATTTTATGTGTACGAGTGCTTTCCTGCATGTATTATGTGTACCATGTGCACACAACACTTACAGAGGCCAGAAGAGAGCATCACATCTCCTGGAACTGGAATTACAGATGGTCATGACCTACCATCTGGGTGCTGGGAACTGAGCCCAGGTCCTCTGCAAGAGCAACTGGTGCTCTTAACCACCAAGATATTCTCTAGCCCCATGAATCTTTTTATACATTTATACAGGTAAATATTCTGGTGTTCTCACCCCAGTAGGCATGTATAGAGACAAGAGGTTGACATGAGTTGTTTTCTCAATAACTTTCCCATCTTATTTTTTGAGACGGGCTCTAACTGAACCTGGAATCAATGTTTTGCTAGAATAGCTGGTCCAGTCAGCTCCCAGGATCTGCCTGTCTTCACCCTCCAGTGTTAGAGGTACAGGAATGAGCTGCCATACCTGGCTTTTAGGTGAGTGCTGGAATTGAACTTGGGTCTTAAGGCTTGCACAGCAAACATTTAACTGCTGAGCCATCTCTCCAGCTCTGCTCGTCACCTTTTAAAGTAGATTTAGATTCCTTTAAAGACAGGTGGACTCTTAGTTAGCTTTAGAAGACTGGAGCTATTTCCCTGTCTGCTCATTAAGATTATCATGGCAAACACTAAAACTCTGTGAAGATCCTGGAGCACAAAGGGAAGCTCACAGGTGAGGAGGAGAGGATGTGAGTGACGGAGCAAAGGTTTGGAACATGCAGAGGTGGGTGGATGACAAGCAGGTCTCCTGGGCCTCCTGTCTACAGCCATCAGTGGATTCAGGGACCCAGCATAAATCATAATCATGTGCAGGTCATGTGCATCCTCATTCTAATACCACTTGCTATGTGCCTTATCTAAAAGCCTTTCACAGTCCCCCATCTAGATTGAACCAGGTTTCCATCTCGGCCCACCGTGCTCTACACACTTTTAAATTGCTGCACCTCTGATTGTTAGCACATTGGTCTGCCTCTCTGAGAACAGAGACTGTGTCTATGGTCTGGGTGCCCTCACCAACTAGCCTAGAGGCTAGGGAGTTCTGTAGGTGGATTTGCCCACTAATGCCTATTGTCTGCTTGATGTTGATATTCTTTTTGGTTTACAGTGACTGATTTCAGAAATAAATTATGGGATAAACTTGAAGAGATCAAGAGAGAAGGTAATTAAATGTAAATATGATAAAAGACGTTGTGGTAATGCGAATGTTAGTTGGCCCCCATAATCTCATAAGGAGCAGCACTATTAGGAGGTGTGATTTTGTGGGAGTAGTTTTGGCCTTGTTGGAAGAAGTGTGCCACTGTGGGGGTGGGCTTTGAGGTTTCCTATGCTCAGGATAATGTCCAGTGAGTCAGTCGACTTCCTGCTGCCTGCAAGTGTAGCACTCTCAGGTCCAGCACCGTGTCTACCTGCATGCTGCCCTGCTCCCCTGTCATGATGATAATGGACTGAACCTCTGCAACTGTAAGCAAGCAAGCCCTGATGAAATGTTTTCTTTATAAGAGTTGCCGTGATCATGATGCCTCTTCACAGCAATAAAAACCTTAACTAAGAGCGACCCGGAGAGGTGGCTCTGAGGTCAGGCGACCGGCCCGCGGTGGCCGAGGTGGCGAGTTCGATTCCCGCGAACTGACTGCCTGGTGACGTCACGAACCGATGATTGATCGATCAAACCCTATCGATCAATTCATCGAAAAAAAAAAGTTTGCCGGGCTTTGGTGGCACACGCCTTTAATCCCAGCACTCGGGAGGCAGAGCCAGGCGGATCTCTGTGAGTTCGAGGCCAGCCTGGGCTACCAAGTGAACTCCAGGAAAGGCGCAAAGCTACACAGAGAAACCCTGTCTCGAAAAACCAAAAAAAAAAAAAAAAAACCTTAAGACAGGAAAACAACAAAGAAAATTAAAGTGAGACCAGCAAAGCAAAAAAGATCAGCAGGAAAAAAAAATGACATAACCAGCAGACAAGAAAAGGCCAACATACACATTAATAGAGTTTCCTAAGAAACACAATAACCTACACAATAATGTTATAAAATATAATGTAAGAGCTCATTCTACAAATAAGAGGATAACTGGTTCTTGGATGAACAGGCTGACCAGGTATCTACAAAGATCAACTTTGATGTGTATCCTAGGAGACCAGGAAAGTTCTTAGGACTGCTAAGAAAAAGAAACCAAGTTGCTTGTATGAGAACCAGACTGTGATCATATTCCCTAAGTGCAATTTTCAGGGACATTCGTCACAAAACAAGGCTTCCAAGAAGCCCAGGGAAAACAAAGGCAGTGCCAGATCCCTTAACATAGCTAAGGTGGCCCACAATTACCAAAACCATTCAAAGAACAGTCTGTGTGTACAACTCAGCAGTACCCTTTCTGGGAATCCTATGGAGCTTATTCATCTAACAGGGGACCAGGGGAACGTCAGTAAGTGATGGAGAATTAACATCTCTGTGTAGAGTTAATAACACAAAATGGAGATGGCGGTGCAAGAAGAAATACTTGTTAAGTAAGAAAAAAACTAAGAGTTCCAGGTTATTAGAACTATAGATGATAAAAATGTAAAATGTTCACTCAAAATGCAAACCTTCCTGAAACACAAAATAACTTTTAAAAACAGTTAAAATTTTGCACGACACAGTGCACATACACACAGGCAGGTGGGTACTCATACATGTGAAATTTAAAAAAAAAAATCTTTTAACTTATGGGCTGGAGAGATGGCTCAGTGGTTAACAGTGCTTCTCTTCTAGAGTATGTGAGTCCAGTTCCTAGCACCCATGTTGGGCAGCTCACATCTGTTGTATTGATACCTCTACTTGGAGGGGAACCCGAGGCTCTCTTCTTCTTCTTCTTCTTCTTCTTCTTTTTTTAGAGATTTATTTATTTATTATGTATACAATGTTCTGCCTCCATGTATGCCTGCACACTAGAAGAGGGCACCAGATCTCATTACAGATGGTTGTGAGCCACCATGTGGTTGTTGGGAATTGAACTCAGGACCTCTGGAAGGTCAGTACTCGTAACCTCTGAGCCATCTCTCCAGCCCCGAGGCTCTCTTCTTGTCTCTTGGGCGCTCATATGCATATGCCATATACACACTGACACTTTAAAAACAAAAACAGAAAGCAAGTATTTGTGCCTCCCTGTGCATGGGAGGGAGGAGAAGAGGAGGAAGAGAGAGAATATGCGTACTCTTGCTGTGATGTGCATATGGAGGTCAGAAAGCTAAGAACAATTCTCACCTTCCTCCTTGTTCAAGGCAGGATCTCTCTCTCTTGTTCCCACCAGGATGCCCTCCAGCTTCCAAGAGATTCTTCTGTCTCCGCTTCCCATCTCCCCTTGGAATGCTGGGATGTTCTCTCGTTTATTTATTTATTTGAGACAGGGTCTCACTATGCAGCCTTGGCTAGTCTTGAACTCACTCTGTAAACCAGGCTGGCCTTTGAACTCATAGCAATCCACCAGGCTCTGCTTCCTGAGTGCTGGGATTGAAGGTGTGCACCACCACACCAAGTCATATGTCACTGAAATACCAAATCAAGCTAAATACTCATCGGTGAATGAGCAGACATAGTCCAGGTGCTAGATACACGAAGAGTTGCTGCCTCACAACAGAGAATGAAGGCCTGTCATTTATGATAACATAGATTGAATTGAAAGACATTATGCTTAGCGAAACAAGCCAGAACCAGAAGCACAAACTGCATGATCTCACTAGAATGTTACAAATGTGTCAGCTAAAACCAAGATTTAAAAAAAAAAATTTCAAATTGACTCCCACAAAATCTGGCCCTGTGCTATCTAAAAGGGTCATGCCTTGAGGAAGCTGATCCTGACTGTCAATTTGACACCCCTTGGAAGGAGATTCTCTTGTGGACTGCCTGTCAAATTGGCGTGTGGGCAAGTCTGTGGGTCATTTCTTGATCGATGACTGAGGTTGGAGGGCCAAAATCACCTGGGTAGGTGGCCCTGGGCTATATAAGAAAGCAGACTGGGCAGTCTGTAGGGAGCAATCCAGTAAGCAGTGTTGCCCCGTGACCTCTGTTCCAGTTCCTGCCTTGAGTTCCTTCCCTTCCTGGCTTCCCTGCACGGTTGACTGTAAAGTGTAAGATGAAATAAACCCTTTCCTTCCCAAGTTGGTTTTGGCCATGGTGTTTTATTACAGCAGCAGTCTCACCCTGGTTGTCTCACCCTGGACTGACAGTGGGCTGTGCAAGGCCCCCACGCTGGTCCCTGCAGAACTCACCTGTGACATGCTGCCAGGTCTGTACGTGTATTGATTGGAGCTGAAGGAGTCTTCTGGAGTTGATTGCTGCATCTACCACAAAGATTTAAGATACTGCTTTCTCCCACAGGGCTCTTTTTATAGAGCCTCTTAGAAGAAATCCCTGCCTTGCTTTTATTTTAGAAGTATTTCATGTCTTTGGGGTGATTTGTTCATTTTTAGCCTGCACTCAAGCATGGCAAAGAACAGCAGAGACGAGAACAGAAAGTGTTAGGCGAACATGGACACATCCTTACAATCCACCCACCCACCCAGACAGTCTCGGCCCCAGCCTTGGCTAGCCTGGAATTCACTGTGGAGGCCAGTCTTGGTCTCCAACTTGCACCAATCCTCCTGACTCCGCCTGGGGTTACAGGTGTGCAGCACACCTGGCTCCTGTTAGCGTCTATGCCCCTCCTTTCTGAACTTGACCCCATGCAAGGAAGGAAGTCCCTGACCACGTTTTGTGTTTTCTTGACTTTGTCTGAGTGGAACCATGGAGCAGTTATTTTTCTTGCCCGGTTTCTCTGAACTGATCATAATTATGCTGCTATTTACTTATGTTTTTATTCCTAAGTATTTCTAAATATCATCATACTGTGCTGCCTTATGGCGGATAGCTACACCGCTGACTTAATGTTGAGAGAAGTGGTAGGAACTGGAATCTGGCTGGAGAAGTGGCTCAGCAGTTAGGGGCACTGGAGGCTCTTGCAGGTGCTTTCAGTCCCTAGCACCCATGTGGGGTGCCTCACAACCATCTGGAGTTGCAGCACTAGAGCATCTAGTGCCTCTGGCCTCTGAGGGGACTTGCACTCATGTACACAGACACACACATACACACACGGAATTAAACCATAAAGTATTTTTTTAAAAAAGGATTGAATTTCTGGTCTTGTTTATGATCTCAGGGCAAAGCATTCAGTCTTTCACTATTGCATATACCGGTGTGTTTTTGGAGGTGCCCTTCTTATGTGGAGACCATCTCATGAACTTAGTGCATATGCTAAGAAACACTCAATATGGGTGAATGGATATTAGGATTTGTTAAATGGCTTCTCTAGCCTATTGAATGATTATAGAAATTTAAATTTTTAGTTTCCTTTTTTCCTACAGAGTAAATACATTGCTTGATTTGTAAATGTTAAGTTGACTTACATTCTTGGGATAAGACTAAGACCCACTTGACTCTACAAGCTATGAAATATAATCCTTTGTATTGCTGATTTCCTAAAACTTAGGTTAGAAATTTTGCATCTGTCATCAGGAGTGGCTTATTCTCTATTCTCTCTCTCTCTGGATTTGATACTGTCCCTAGATTACTTATTCTTTGTTTTCTGGAAGTGTTTGTATTAACTATTCTTTAATTGTTTCACATAACTTATCAGTAAAACCATTTGGACTTGGAGTTTTCTCTGTAGGAAGGCTTTTTAAAGTTCAACTTCAATATGAATATGGGATTACTTCAGGTATTTATTTCTTCTTGAACGAGCTCTGATCATTTCCATAAAGTTATTCATAGTATTTCCTAATTATTCTCTTCATCTTTATAAAATCTGTGGTGACAGACCCTTCCACACAGCTGCAGTTGGTAATTATTTGTGATCTCTCCCCTGATTTGTATACCTTGTCTCTGTAGGATTAGCAACCTTATGTTTTCCAAAAACTTTTGATTTCACTGATCTTTCTTTATTGATTCTATGAAATTGGACGTTTCTCTGATTTTTTCCTCTTCCTTTGCTTGTTTGGGTTTTAATTTGGAAAACTAGTTAGAAATACCGGAGCTATTTGTGAAAGGGTCTGTGGAATTTGATCGTTGATGTACCTATAGTTTTAGGAGTAACACTGAGTTCTTGAGGGGGCAGATTATTGCTTCTTTATTGGCAGCAGTTCTAGTCTCCTTTCAGTTTCTGCAGTGAGCATCACGACTGAAAAAGCAGTTTGGGGAGGAGAGGGTTTATTTCACCCTACACTTCCGGGTAATGGTCCGCAAGTGACAGAAGTCAGGGCAGGAACGTAAGCAGGAACAGAGGCAGGAAGCGTGGGGGAGAGCTGCTTAGTGACTCTAGTTCACTAGCTCTTTTATACATTGCAGGACTCCCTGTCCAGTGACAGTAATGCCCACAGTGGCCTGGGCATTCCTACGTCCACCAGCAACCACGATGGGTTAGTGCATCTCTCGACCCTTACTAGATAGTTTCTTTATCCATTCATATGTTGACAGACATCTAGGTTGGATCCCATCTGGTGTCTTGTGGACAATGCTGCCATAAACACAGGTCTGTAAATGTCTCTGCAGCGTGCTGACCTAGAGTCCTTTGTATATATTCCCAAGATTAGCTGGACTGTATGACAGTTCTGGTTTTAGGTTTTTGTTTTCCATGGCAGTTGCAACCGTTTATTCTCCTACCAACAGGGTAAAGGGTTCACTTTCCTCTGAATCCTTACCAGGATGGTTGAAGATGCTGAACACGTTTTCACATAGTCACTGAGAACTAGCTGGTCAATTTATTTGCCTATTCATTGAGTGGATGATTTGGGGTTGGCTTTTCACTTAAGTTTTTGAGTTCTTTATAGATCCTAGATATTAATCTTCTCTCTTTCTAGAGAGTTTTTCCTATTTAGTATATGACTTTCATTGCTATTCACTTATATTGATACCAGCATACATTTACATATTCTAGAAATGCATTTTGTGTGGAATTTTCTTAAAATGGAACTTATAGGAAGTAATTATTTTAGCTTTAAGTTCTCTGAAAAATCGTTTTGTGCAAACCTCATTCTTGAGAATAATTTTCTTTGGTATGCAGGATAAACAGTGGCTATCCCACTATTGCTTGGATTCCATTTCATTCCTTTTTAGAGCAGGTGCTAATCAACATTTGCAGTTCTTACATTTTATAAACTCACTGTGAACCCTGAATTAGCAGATACCAGGTCGTGTTCCCATGGGATTCTGATCACATTTCACCAAGTAACTAATATAAACATTACTTGATGAGTGTTTCTATTTTAAAGACACCAACTTTTTTTTTATTTGATTTGATGTACAGTGTCAGCTTGGATCTATGCATACCACGTGCATGTACTACCCACAGAAGCCAGAAGAGGGTGTCAGATTCCCCTGGAAGTTAACAGATGGCTGTGAGCCATGTAGGTGCTCAGAACGGAACCCAGGTCCTCCGCAAGAGCAGCCAGTGCTCTTAACCACCAAGCTCTCTCCAGCCCCTAAAGACACCATCTTTAACACATCTGTCCTGGTGGCTTCCCTTCCAAACACTGATGCTGTTCTTTTGGGGACATTTGATGCAGCAAAAACTACCAACAAAATCCATGAAGATGTGGCATTAAATAGACTGTTAAGACATGCATTTATAAAGCTGAAACAAGGTCAGCCTTAAATGGAATGAGTGTATGCAGTAGTAACTCAAATAGTTTGTTAACTTTCTGCATGCTTCTGAATGGCCATCAAAGTTCTGTAAGTATTGTCTGAGGATTCCCGATGAATTTAATAAGGAAGTAGAGAAGCCAGTGCAGAACCAATGAGTGGGACTCCTTTGGAACGGATGCTCTTCCTGCTCAAGGCACATCCTTCTGCTTCCGTGCTCTTCAGTTTTACTATAGCCATTTACACATTCATTTAGTTTACATTCTCATATGTTAGGAATGTCATATTTAGAGCTTAATATCACTCATTAATTCTTAAAATGTTCAGCCATGTTTTCAAACATTTCCTCTCCAATTCTGTCTCTCATATCTCTTTTGGCACTTTACCTAGATAATATTTTTGAGCATTCTACCTTTTCAATTGTGACTCTTATTTTTTATTTACTGTCTTCCATCTCTTTGTCTCTCTGTGTTACATCAGAGATTAACTTTTTAAATCTAGTGTTCTAAGTCTTCCCTTCAGCTTTGCCAGATATGCTAATAAAACCGTTGTTTAGATTTTTAAAAATACATTTGGTTTTTTGAAATAATCCCTTCTTGCAATCTTTTTCATAAGCCCAGTTTTAAATCATTACCTGTAATTTTAATCTTTTTTTCTATCTCTTTATTATAAACGCATAAACCATCATGCTTTCTTATTTATTTTTATGTATATGTGTGAGCATCGTAAGTTTATGTGCACCACATGTGCAAAGACTGCAGAGGCCAGAAGAAGGAATTGGATCCCCTCACATTGGAATTACAGACAATTGTGAGTTTCCATGTGAATGCTGGGAATCGAACCTGGGTCCTCTGGAAGTCCAGCCAGTACTCTTAACCGTTGAGCCATCTCTCCAGACTCTATATGCATTTTTTTTATCTTGTAGTTGATCATACTTACCAGAGCTCATTTTAGTTTTGTTTCTCTTTGTTTCCTGCTCATATTTATTCATAATACTCCTTTACTGATCTATTTTGTCTTCATACCATTTTTAAAGCTATCAATCTATAGTCCTTAGGAAATTACAACTTTATGACACCCATGTTCATGGCATGTTTCCTCAGTGAGGGTTTAGTTAATTTCCCCCTACATGTCTTGTTTCGTTTTAGACTGAACTAATAAGTAGGTTTCAGGTTTGGATAGTTAGCTCACCGATCCGTATGAGGCTCTGCTTGTATGTCTAAATTCTTAGAGAATGTTTTCTTTCTCTGTCTAGCACCAGACATTGAAACAGCAACACCCTGACAGTATAGCTCTCCAAGGTCACAGCTCTATGCAGTTTCCTGGTCAGTGTTTCAAGTCACCCATGCTTTGCCTTAAAACTCTGAGAGCTGAAGTAAAGAGCCCTCAGGTCAACCGATCTAGCTTCTTTCCCGTCTCGGTGTATATTTGCTGTTTGAACCACACCTTCTGAATTAAAAACAAATGATAACACCAACAAAAATTCCTGAAATCCTATCTTGTGACCTCCAATTTTATTGGAACCAATGATGGACTCAGTTCCTGAGTCCCTGTCACATGCATCTGTGGTGCACTAGGGTTTTGAAAGTTCCCAACAGGAAGAGTGAAAGCGTAAGTTTCATACGCCCAGTTCTCAGAACTATTTCCTTTCCAGACTATCGAAGCAGCCAGTGTCCATGGCAACAGGAGATTAACAGAAGGATGTGTGGAGAAAGGTGCGACAATCTGTCTCTCCCCTCATCTCCAAGTGATACCTTCAGGTGAATGCTTATCTTTTTAATCTTATAAACTCACAGGATCATATGCAAACAGATATGTAATACAGGTTTTCTTTATCTTCATTCCAAATAATGCTTACATTGTATGCATTTCTACAGCTCTGCTTTTCATAGACCAGAATAGTGTATTCACTCCCATCAGTACACACAGCCTAACACACATCCTCAGTAGCAGTGTGATATTCTATAGCTCACTACCTTCTGCAGCTCTATACTCAGGCATTTCCCTATTAACAAATTGGGAAAGTCCAGAAATTAGTATCTGTGTACAAAGTCTTAAAATAAATGCTTTTAATTCTGTAGGATGGTGTCTCCTGGATCCAAGGCTCTGTTTACTCAATTTGCTTTCCAAAGAGAATATCACAGTTGTATCAGGATCTCTGTCCCTCGCATTTTTACCAGAAATTCTTATCTGTCTCTCCTGTAAATGCCAGGCCAATGAGAGAAAATGAAGTTCATTTTAGTCTTGTTTACAGTAACCTGAACTTTCATTTAGGAATCAGAAACTTTTGTTGGTCCTATGCCTTTCAAATATTTTCTCCTAGTCTGTCGTTGTCTTTTGACTTTGTATTTGACATATGGAAATTTTAATCAGCTCTATTGAGCTATAACTTATATGTGTTTAAAATGACAAATTTAGGGTATGTAGTGTGACGAGTTGTGACAAATGGATACTGCCATGTAGCCAGAATCCAATGATGATATAGAATATTTCCTTTATCCCCCAAACTTCGTGTGTGTCCTTTAGAGCCAACTTTCTCCCAGCTACAGCCCCTGTTACCACTGATTTTTTCTTCATTTTCTAGGTTTTTTTTATATAATTAGAGTTAAGAGTAAACTTTCTTGGGCCTGACTTCCTTCACTTAATACCTTACTTTTCTGCTTGAGAGCCATGGCATTGTGTATTGTGTGGTCCTGTTTGCCCATTTTAAATATAGTTGAATGATGTTTATTGTATGGCTATGCCACAATTTGTTTATCCATTCACCATTACCTGGACATTTGGATAAATTTTAGCTGCTATGAATAAAACTTCCATGAAACTTTGCTTGCCAGCCTTTGTGCCCAGGATCGGAATTGCTGGGTAGCAGGGTGGTTGTATACTTGAGAAACCAGCAAATTACTTTTCAACATATTTGTGTTACTTTATATCTTGAGAGCGACAGTGACAAGTTCCAGCAGAGGCTCTTTTTCCTCTCCAGCACTCCAAGCATCTTACTGTGGGTTGCTGTTGGGGCTGTACTGGTGTCTCATTGTGGTTTTGTTTTGCATTCTCCTGGTGACTGATGTTGAATATTCCTATGTCCTCTTATGTGGTGTATTGATTAAAATATCCCCCTGTTATGTTTTTATCATTGACCTATAAGGGATCTTTATTCTTAAAATGAGACTTTTTATCAACATGCTTTGGAACTCATTTATACTTTATATCCTTTTTCTTTTTCTTAAGAGTTGTATAAGAGTGCAAGTTTTAAAAGTTTGTGGAAGTCAAGTTAGTGACTTCTGTATGGTTCACAATTTGCATTTTCTTTAAATAACCTCTGTGTAGCCAGAGGTCACAAAGAGTTTATTTCCTTCATAATTTGTTTGAGAGGTTTTATAGCATCCACATTTTTGGTTATATCTGATGTATTTTGAGTTAATTATTAAGCAGAAAATGCCAAGCATTATTATAATATCATCCCACATTTTTTATTTAAAATTATAGTTTTGTCTTATGTACATTTGGAAGAAACAGCTTAGAAAAACATACATATGTTTTGATTTTTTTCAAATTTATCAGCATTGGAATTATAGTAAGAGTCCCATTTCTTTTTCCCAAAACTGAGGCTTGAATCCAGGGCCTTATGCAAGTTCTCTTCCACTGAGTTACACACCTCACTCCCTTACAAGATTGTCTGGCCCAAGGCCCACAGACTGCATGCACCCAGGTTAGGTATGACTGGGGCTCAATACAACATTATAAACTGAATTAAACATTATGTGATTTTTTTTTTGAAACTCACCCGGGAAGTTCTTCACAATGAATCTTATATTCTGACACAGTGTTTTGATGCCTAGAGGATACTTTCAAGAATCTGTTTCAAGGGCTAGAGAATGACTCAATGGGTAAAGTGCTTGAGGCAAAAGCATGAGGCCATGAGTTCAAATCCCTGGCATCCATGTGAAGACTCTGGGTGTGGCAGCATGCTCTAGTAACTCCAGCAATGGGGCTTAGAGATAGGCAGATCTTGGAGGTGTTTGATCCTGCCTCAAAAATAAGGAAGAGAAATGACTGAGAAAGATAGCCTGATGTAAGCCTCTTGTTTCCACACATAGCTGCACAGGCAAGTGCACTCACACACTTGTGTACTCAACACACTTAGCACACACATACACACACACAAATCTACTTCTAAAATTTGAAATTACACTAAAGAAAAATTAAATTTAGTTAAACTTTATATTCTACTAGACACCTTGGAATTGGTCAAAAACCTGCTCAAGGCTCTTTGACTTTATTGATGAAATTCTTCAGTTGGTGGAAAGATCCAGTGAAAGGATATTCAGTATTTTCTGAGCCTTAGGTTCAAAAATTTGTGGTGTTTCTGGTGAAATTTGCTGCACCCCAGTGTGTTAACACAGCTGTTATGATTTCGTAAGTGTTATATTTGTGCTCTATAGGATCACTGAGAGTTCACAGGAAATGCTAATTAGCAAAGATGCAAATTTTAATACAAGTGCTTTCATGAATACAGTGAGTGAATTATTTGTCTCTTTAATAAACTTCTGGCAGAAGGTAGTCAAATAAAATTCCACTCTAAGTAGCAGCTATTTTTAGGTTAATTTTAGGATCCTTAAACCCTTCATTATTTGAGGGACTACTCCATAGAGGAGACTAGCCCTGGACAGCTCGGTCAGTAAATTGTTTTCTGTGAGGGCATGAAGACCTAAGCTCAATCATTAGCATCAGCATCATTTAAAACACAGGGCTTGGTGGCCTGCACTTGTAACCCTAGCACTGAGACAGATGATCCTTGGGTTTCCTGACCAAGCAGCTTAGCCTTAACAGCAAGTCCCAGGGATGATGACAAATTCTGGTCTCTGATGCCCTGAGGAGCAACGCCTGAGCTGCCCTCTGACTTCCACATGCAAGCACACACATAAACACATACAAAATGTACAAATATATGCTTTCAAAGTATGTTTTCTAAAATTATTGCATTGAGGACAGCCTGGAAACCCACAGGACACTAATTTACACTCAGAGATGTCGTATTTAACCGATAGGCTTCCAAAGCTGTGTGGATCTGTGAGTAATGACTGAAATTTCCCTGCCACCCTCTCCTCTCCACTATGACCTAGACACTGAAGTGGCTCTTATGCTCTTGCCCTTCTCCACTGTTCTCTAACGCAGCCAGAAAAGCTAGAAGCACTTTTACATGCTCACATTGGATTGTAACAGTCTTTCTGCTTAAAACCCTTCAGAAATGTTCCTTGTTTCCTAGGAGACCCTGAAGCTTCAGTGCCTGCCAGCCTTCTCCGCTGCCACACTCCACTCTTCCTTCCCGCCAGGCCCCAGGTGCCCCATCCTGCTTTTGTTCTCCCAGTACCCACCTTCCTACCAGAACTTCACCCTGGGTGTCCTTCTGATGGAAAGAGTACTCTATCCTCTATTGTGAAGCTAGCTTTGGGTTTTATTTACATGTTACTTCTTCATTGGGCAAGGGAAAATTAGACCTCTTTTCATTCTCTCCTTCATAGTAGGACTTAAATGATTATTTGCGTAAGTATAGGTTTAACATTAGATTCCCTCCAAGCTTTGCCACAGCAGGATAAATTTCTTATAACTGTTTCTTATACCTCTCTCATGACTGAGTTACTCTTGCCAACACAGTGGCTGACATGTTGGAGAGATACAGAACTTACTTATTGGATGGATGATTGCAAAATCAGGTGATTTTCATGACTTCAACATGGCACCAAGAAGGTAATCCTAGGTATACAAATGTGAGTTTAGACACTATTGGACCTCTCTGTACTTATTTGTCTAGCTATATAATTACCCAAGTGCACTGAGTCGCTGGACATCACCTGCAGAGAGATCATGGGCAAGGCACTGACAGAGCATGCTGGGCCCATGTTCCTGCTGAAAGCTTTCATTAGCAACTGAGATGAGGGCCTTGGTGCTCTGCCCATCAGCCTGATGGGCAGCTGAAGGGGCTACCCAGGTGCAAGGCATTACAATCAGAGTCCAAAAGGATCTCACAGCACAGATCAGGAAGAGGGCCAAAGAACAATATATAACTTACAGGAAATTTGAGAGAGAATACTGGGCTCCTCTGAATGTAACTGAGCAGATATGGAATGAGGGATTTTAAGACCTACACCTGAATGCCATGGAGATTCTAATTCGTTAGCTGAGTCAGTATACTACTCAATGGTATGCTTTTCAGGGACATTGATTTGATGTTGGGGTCCTTCATTAGAAAGTGTGTCAATGCCTTCCCTGGGTGGACCATCTTTGCTCTGCTATGCTTAGGTCCCTAGAAGCTGATGACAAGAGCCACGTGGCTGCAGGGATTCCAACTATGTAATGAGAAAGAGCAGGAGGCTGAGGCTTCTGGGTAACTGAGAAGGGTTTAGGAGACCACAACGGGGGTGAGAAACATCAAGCGTTAGTGAGGGCTGTTAGACTCATTCCCTGTGGTGTAAGAGGCAGACTTGGGACAAACTGGAAAACTTCAGGGAAGTAGGTCTCAGCTGCATTTGAGGAGCAGAGGTATGGGTTAAGAGTGGGCTGGGGAGAGCTCATCTACAGGAAACAAAATTTCTCTTAGGAAAAGGAGGAAAGAGCCTTAGGAAACCGTGAGTTTATAGAGGGAGGGTTTACCAGGTTAGTAAGGGACCCTCAGTTCTTATAATGATCCCAAACCTCATATAACCGGGACCTTAGCATGTTTGGAGTGCCATGCCAGAGATAAATAAACAGTTAAAGTCATTGTTTTGAAAGATCTTGTGTAAGTTAGTGTTCCATTGGCTTACCTCAAAGCAAATAATATAGTGGGCTAGAATGAGATTACCAGCAATTTCTGATTTTCATGAGAGAAATAATATAGTTCTAGTCACTTTGGGGGTCAGTTTCTTCTTATAGACGGGAATAATGTCAATTTATAAAAACTTCTTGAGCCAGACTTGATGGCACATACCTTTAATTCCTAGTACTAGAGAGGCACTGGCAGGCAGATCACTGTGAGTTTGAGGTTATCCTGGTGTACACGGTGAATTCCAGGCTAGCCAAGGTTCCATAGTGAGACCCTGTATGGGATGCGCTGATCACATCCTTCGCGGCAAAGCTCAGGGACCATTGACGAAGAGAGGAATGAAGATTGTCAGAGCCAGAGAGGGTGGTCCTTCAAGGACACAACAGGGTGGGTTGCCCGTGTGAACTCACAGTGATCGTGAAAGCTCAAGCCAGACAAAAATTTCCAGGTGAGGAGCCACTGGCACCCTCTGTTGGGAGAGAAATAATCAGGTTTTGTTTTTAAATGGTGTGACCCTGGTAGGTAGACGACATTACAGGGCAGCTGGGCAACACAAATTGGACTAGTGTTGTACAACCAAACTTAACCCTTGGGAGGTAGGTGCACCACATCTGTCTGCTTACCCAAGATAGGGAGCCCATGACAGACCAAGTATGGATACCCCAAAGTCTAACTTGCTGAGTTTTATAGGGGTTACTTATAGGAGCAGAAATGACTCAAAGGCAGTTGAATCCCCAAAGCCCACCGAAGCATGGGTGACAGTTCACACAAGCTGGAAAAACCCAAGCACCCTGCACAGCCTTCAGGCAGCTCAACAGGTTGGAGAGTGTCCTTCCCAAGTGACTCTGGTCTAAACCTCTTCCAGACAGCGGTCTGGTCTCCTGAGAGTCTTCTTCACAGCTTGGCTTGTCTGAGAGGGATTCTCGGTTGTTATTGCTTACGCTGGCAGGGAGGAGCTTAGTGAATCTGGTCAAGTTTTTTTTTTTTTTTTTTTTTTTTTTAGCCATTTACCTTCCTGCTTAAGGAGATTCCAGCAGGATGGAACGTTTCTACCTAGGAGGAAGCTGTTATATAACAGCGGTGTGGGGGGTGGGGTGAAGGGTTGGGGGGGTGGGGGAGCAGGATTTAAAATAAAACATGAAATTGGATAGGTAGGGGAGGTGAGGGTGAATCTAGGAGAAATTATGGAATATGATCAAAATACCTTGTATGAAATTCTCAAAGAATGAAACACTAGTTTTTAAAAGAAATACAAATAAAATTCCTTGAGTTGTGTACTTACTGGTTACATTTCATTAAAATTTAGGAATTATTAATGAACACGAATTATGTTTTCTAAAGTCTTAAGCTACCTTGGGACAGCCTTAGGCTTCACTCTGGTCAGGGTCCTGGTGTGGGTTACCCAGCCGGCTTTCCTGCTGTGACATGGCCATAGCTTGGTGGCCAGAGTGCTGCTAAGATTCCCCATTCATTTACTTGTCACTTGTATTCTAGTTTTGGGAGAGGGTAAATGATGACTAGAGACTTTCCCACTAGAACAGTCAAGTACAATCTTGTTTCTTTTTACATGTCATCTTCATTTTTCAAGTAAAGCCCCTAGGACAAAGGTAAGATGTGCTTCAGTTTATATGAAATGCTTACTAAGTTACTCTGAGAGGACTGGAGAGATGGCTCAGTGGATAAGAGCACTCGCTTCTCCTGCAGAGGACACAGTGACTCACAACCACCTGTAACTCCAGTTCCAGAGGTTATGACATCCTCTTCTGGCCTCCAGGGCCACTGCACCCATGTGGTACACATACATACACGCAGGCAAACATTCATACACACAGAATTAAAATAAATAAATCATATAGAAAATGAAATGACCTTGACAGCATGTCCAAGGCGGGGAGGGGGGACTAGAGGAGCCTCTCTATTAGTTAGACACCTGGCAGAAATCACTCTGGGTTTGTCACAGGATAAATGGAGGCCTTGACTTCTGGTCTCAATAAAACAGACTTGGTTTCTGCCAGTCTCTTGACTTACCCCTGGGGGCTGAGTTTTGCACTAGAATTTGAAGAAGCAGAGTGTGGCACTTTTGCACCTAGTTAATTTGGTGAGTTCATTGTATGCTTATCCCTATTTAAAGAGCTCAAAAGTAAATATCCCCTCTCTTGTTGACTATGTAACATGCATCTCATTTAGCTGCATTTTCTAACAAACAGTAATTGGTATGAACATAATACTTGGAAAGCATATCAGAATAACTTTTAGTAATAATCAATAGTAAAATACATAACTGGGCCCAGTGGAAGAAGATAAAAATAATTTTGAATTTTCCATTGAGCTGTTCAGAGTCAGAAAGACAAACAAATGCATATATTGGTATATGTCTATGTATCGCCTAGCAGCAGTTCCCAATGTATGGATTATGACTCCTTGGGGGGGGCTCTAACGACCTTTTACCAGGGTCACCATCAGAAAACACTGATATTTGCACTTTGTAACAGTAGCAAAATTATACTTATGAAGTAGCAATGAAATAATTTTGTAGTTGGGGGTCACCACAACATAAGGAACTGTATTAAATGGTTGCAGCATTAGAAAGATTGAAAACCACTAGATGTTTTTTGTTGTTTTTGTTTGTTTGTTTGTTTGTTTGTTTTAATATTCAGGCTGTATACTGAGCCATGCTAAGGCTTCAGAGATACCCAGGATGGACTCCCAATGCCCGGACTTGGCTCCAAAGGATACTTAAATCCAGAGGAAGCTGTGAACATCTGGGCTCTGAGAACATTCTTGTCTTGGGAGGGAAGACTTGTGTAAGTTTACGGGGCTTTCCACCCTGACAGACCGCCAATCTTGGCAGCCAAGAGGCCTCCAAGAGTAAAGTGTGACCCTTAAATATCAAAGGCTTATTGTGAAATAAAGCCCTAAGCAGGTCACCGACTCAGTCGTGACTCATGTCTTGGGGTCCATCGCAGACGATGAGTGGAATGTGGCTCTTCTCAAGTAGGAGTACTGAGGGTTAAATCAGAACACTTAACTTGAAAGATCCAGATCTGGTCCCCGGGAGAGCGGTTTTGAGGGGCGATCCCACTGGCTTCCCTAATCCTGGAAAGGGTGTATCAAACCATGATGCCATATTAGAAGATACAAGGGTGTGTGTGTCGGGGGGCGGGGGTCTCCTTTGAGGAAGGCAACCTCAATTCTGGGTCACCTTTCTGCCCTGCGCAAGTCCCGGCTCAGACCCATCTCTGTCCATATTCTCTTTTTCAGACCCTTTGGCCACCATCCAATCAGCCCCCATCCTCTGGAACGTCCTTCTAGGGACTGGGGAGGAGGCTTCGGGGGTGTCAGGCAAGCCAGATCACCAAGATCATTGCAGCCAGGAGCCTGGCTAAAGGAGGGAGGAGGACCCTGGACGCAGCCACGGTGGGTGCGCCCTGCCAAGGAGGGCGGAGGGCGGAGCGGAGCAGGAGGGAAAGGGAGGGCGTGAGAGCGAGTGAGACACAAGGAAGGCTTGCGCGCCACCGCCCTCCTCGGGAGAGAGGCTGGAGTGAGGCTGAGCAGAGAACCGCATTTCAATGAGGACCAGCTCAGGCGCGTCCCTGCACTAGCGGCTGCAACCCAGACGCCCGTGCTCCGCAGATCCAGCCGCGCCCAGCCTTGCGAGGACATCTCTAGCAGCCGGCCACAGACAACCCAGAGGCCACCCGCGACCGGTGCGTGTTTTGCCTGGGCTGGGGAAGGAGCAGGCAGGCCCCGCGGTGCCATCTGACCTCAGCTCTGGTGGCCTTAGCCAGGGTGGACCCCACTGGGCGGCAGCCGCCCCGCCCGCCGTTCCTCGAAAGGCGGCTGCCTGGGGCTGGCCAGCCTGGACCGGCCAGGAGGCGTTGTGTGCCCGCGGCCCCGGGGCTACTGGCTCCTGCCTCTTTTGTCTGGTGCCACCCGGCTTTAAATAGGGAGTCTGGCAAGCTGGGCCCACCAGGCTTTCCATCGCCTTGTTGTTGGAGATGGAGAGTCGGGGCGGAGGAGCTGGGAGAGGCGCTTGTCATTGTCAGGACTGGCTGTGGAGCTAGGACCAAGTGGGCTAGGAAGGAGTGGCTGGGCCTGGCTTCTTATTGTGTGTGCGTTCCCGAGTGCCCAGGAGAGTGGCATGTGCCTGGTGACCGGGGCTGCAGTGTGGGTGTTGCAAGTACCTTTTTGCATGGTCTCAAGTTCCTCTGGGGACAGCCAGGCAGCCTCGTGTACGAATTAGTACCTGCAGTGCTAAAAGCATGCAGAGAGGAAAAGACATTTTCTTCCTAGGGGGAGCGCACACACAGCGCCGCATTGCCCCACAAAAGAGGCTGCTTTTGAAAACCAGGTTTTGCGAGGCATCACCGCTGGATTTAGCAAGGAAATGCTAGTGGGTGAGAGAAGCAACAAGAAGATTTCATTCAAACCGGCTCCCTTTCTGACTGCACCTGTGAATGTGTGTCCAGGTTACTGTGCACACACTCTCAGCTGCCACACTACAGGGTGTTCCGCAAACCCCCCCGCTCCAAAAAAAAAAAAAAAAAAAAACGTGTCATGACTGTTCCTAAATATATCGCCTTTCAATGAGAAAGGAAAGTAGGGCAGCATTTCAGGTATCGAATGTTGCATGAATGCAGGTTAGGAGAAATTTCAAGAGAAGTCATATGCAGGAAAATTTAGAAGATGCTCACATCCTGTGATGTGTTGGCTTGGGGTGGTGCACGCACTCAGAAGATGCACGCGTGTGTCTTTTATTCCATGCATTTCTATTCACCTGAATCCGAATCAAACTGCTAAAATATGACTTGGATTTCCAGATGTGATACCTAGGGTTTATGCTAGATTCTTGTGTGTGTGTGTGTGTGTGTGTGTGTGTGTTTCTAAATTGCTGAAATGTGAGCTCTTTCACAGAGAGAAAGGTGAATATAGATATTCCCCCAGAATGGTGAGAAATCTCACAGAGAACAATGGTGCTTTTCTGGCTTCGTGATATTTATAGGAAATATTCACATTCTTCTCCACCCATGATTTGTGGCCTCTGTGGCTGAGGGCTGTGAGTATCTTCTAGGTGCCAGTACACATGTATCTCGAGACCTCTAGCCACTCATAGTCTGTGAATGCAGGTCCGGCATGCTCTAGCCAATATCCTCTACAGGAAGTGGAAGCCCAGGGAATTTTCTTCTGGAGTTCTTAGTTCACATGTACAACTAAGTCTCTGAAAGCTGAGCCAGCAGAGGTGAAGGAGAGAGCACCTGTTTTCATACCACACATGACTACCAGAAGACCAACATGTGTAGGACAGGCTTTGACCTTCACTTAGTGAAATCTGTGGCCTTGATAGCAATTTCATTTTGAGCATAGTTCTGCTTTGGGGGCACCATCTCCTCCTGCTCACTGATGGGAAGCAGGAGAGGTAATCCCTGCCCTGGATGAACCCGTGACTCAACCAAACAAACTCTTCTCTGTTTTAAGTCATTTTTTCCCCACTTCATTTGGATTCTTGTTCCTAAAAGCATTCCCAGCTTGAACAAATGCCAACACTTCTTGGCGACTGTGAAAGGCTGAAGACCCTTGGTACTTGATTTTCATTGTCTCTGGTCACATCACTGTGCCACCCTTTGCTAGGTCTCTGTTTATTTCTTTTTGTTTATATCTACTTGGAAGGAAGCCTCTAGGAATGGCAGAATGACCAATGCCTTTAAAAAGGAAGGAAATACAATCAAAAGCCACCTTGACCTTTATCACTTGGGGAGTTCTGAAGAGTACTGAGTGGGCTTAACACAGCAGTCTCCTCCAACCCTCCTCCCCTCCCCTTACCCCTCCTCCCTCTTCCTTTCTCTCTCCTCCCTATTCCCCTGCCCCTCCCCCTCCCATTTCCTCAACCGCCATTCTCAACCCACACACCTTTTTGAAGACAGATTACTTAACAAATATATGGACAAAGTAGGAGCAGGTACCAATATCGGAGCAGAATTTTGGTTCTGTTGTGCAGCTAACACCTACAGGATTGGTCCCAGTGGTGACTGTTTTGAAGTTATTTACTTCAAAATCAACAAAACCACTTCACAGCTTGTAGAGTTTTAATAAAGATGCAAAATTAGATTATGATTGATTATTTGAGACATGAGGGTCAGTTTTTCTGTTGAAAGAGAAGATGCACTGAACTCAAACTGAGGTTTAAATCCTACTGTGATCCCTTTGTGCCCCCTTCCCCCACCCAGGCCTCTCAGTGGACTTTCCAACACAAGAGCTCCTGGTTGGTTAGGTGTTCAGCACAAAGTCACCGAGTTAGACAGGTGTGATAGCTTCAAAACTCATGTTGTCCATGGGACCAGGGCCTAGTGTCAGAGGGCTGGGGGCGAAGAGCACCTACTTTGGAATCATGAGAAATCAAACTTGAAAATTCATCTCCCTCAACTGTAACTTGGAGACTCTGGGTAAATTCAGTTTTCCAGACCTAGCTTTGATGGGACTAGCTGCCTCATGTGAGTTTTAGAAGAGGTTTTTGTTTGTGTCAATTTTAGCGCATTATAACTGATCGCTGAATCCTAGGGTCACTGTATCTTAGACACCAATTTTACTTCATTTCTGGACTGAAAATTCTCTAGCTATGATTTTTGTGTATGAATTTTCTTACTACAAGTTTTAGTTCATCAACTAACTAATTAATTTAGATCTTTTTGAGACAGGGTCTCAGGTAGCCCAGGTTGACCCTCGAACTTACTATGTAGCTGAAGATGGCCCATCATGCTTTGTTTATCACAAATTTTAAATTAAATTGATTCATTCAACTGATACATAAACTTTTGTGTAAACCCACTCTGAATGGCTCAGGGGTCAATTTGCTGAAAGTGAAAGGCTAGTCCCAAGTAGTAGTTTTGTTGAGTTTGGGGAAACGTCCCATCAGTGACTTGGGAAGTACAAGGGAGCTTGGTTCTTCTTCAGGCTTCTATCACACTTATAGTGTATTTCAGTGTGTCTGGAATTTTGTCATTAAAAATGTATCCTGAGGCTTTTCCGCTTTCCAGATCGTTGGGCTGAAACTCTGATCTTCCCGCAAGGAGGACAATTTCTTTATCAGTTAACTTCTAGCAAGAATGGCTTTATCCAATAAGCAGCTTGCTGCAGCAGGGCCCCATAGAAAGCAGATTGGGGACTGTGGCCATTCAGATCTCTTTTCCAGAGGCTTATGGTATGGCAATCAGGTGCCTCCCTTGCAAGAGCAGGTAGGAGAAGGCTCCATCTCTACTAGTTATCTCTGGGTCAGGGTCAGGAATAGAAAGCATATTTTATTTAAACAAATCTGTGCTCATTGCATGCAAGCTTTGTATATATTAGCAGTTAATATGAATGATGAAGTAGGTGCTAGTCTTATTCCTCTTTGTAACGGAGTTTTACAGGTGCCAATCAAGTAGATTTCTCAGGTTATATAGTTAATACTGGGTCAGGAGTGCTCAACAGCCTCAATGAAGCCTTAGCTTCCTTAACCACAGAGATAGAGTGACCCTTAGGCAGACAGCGAACTATCCTGCTAAGTAAACACATCTTTCATTTTTCCCCTTCCAGATCCTTTCCCTCCCTCTCCTCACCTTCCTCTTGTCTCCCCCTTCCTCTTCCTCTCACCCACCCTCTTTATTGTCATCTTCTCTTTTTAGCCCATTTTATTACCAAGAACAAGCAAAAGGTCTGAGGGGAGGTCACTTTTTAGCATATGGGATATGTGTTTATGTTCAAAGTCTTTCTTAAAAGTAGGTAGAACCTCTGGATTGATTCAATTTCTTCTCCACTTGGCCGTAGGGAGCACACACAAATTAAAGCTCCTACAGTCTGACCACCAAATGCTACCCGCTTCATTTCCCCAGCCTGCTCGTTTTTCTACCTGCCTATGGAATTAGCACACTACCTGGGCACAGCTCATAGGAACCATCAGGCAAAGCTGGAGTGTGGGAGTGGGGAAGAACAGTCCTGATTGAAATATCTCTCAACTGTATTACTCGGAGAAACATAAGAGGAAATACCACAGGGCTCAGTTTCTGCACTTAGAAATATGCAGGTGACACCTTGAGAGGGTTCGACGGCAGCCTGAGGGATGGTAGGCAGACGGTGGGAGTGTGTATAACCAAACTCTGGTTGAGTAATAGGCTGTTAGCACTGAGATCTGCTTTTTTTTTTTTTTTTTCCTATTCCTTGCTTGTCCTCCTCCTCCTCTTTCTCTCCCACTCCACAACCCAAATACATCACCAGTCACGGCAATGTTTCCTCCCAGCTGCTCTCAGAGCCTCTCTACCCACGAGCTTCAGGTAACCGGGTCTATGTCTCTTTCTGGGGCTCGCAGGTTCCACGCACAAGCCAGTCATGTCGTTCGGCAGAGATATGGAGTTGGAGCATTTTGATGAGCGGGACAAGGCGCAGAGGTACAGCCGGGGGTCCCGGGTGAACGGTCTGCCCAGTCCCACACACAGCGCCCACTGCAGCTTCTACCGCACCCGCACGCTGCAGACGCTCAGCTCCGAGAAGAAAGCCAAGAAGGTTCGATTCTACAGAAATGGTGACCGCTACTTCAAAGGGATTGTGTACGCCATCTCCCCAGACCGCTTCCGATCCTTCGAGGCCCTGCTGGCTGATTTGACCCGAACTCTCTCGGATAATGTGAATTTGCCCCAGGGGGTGCGAACCATCTACACCATCGATGGACTCAAGAAGATCTCCAGCCTGGACCAGCTGGTAGAAGGTGAGCTTTTGAGAGCCTCTGGGGACCCTGCAGGCCACTGAGGCCACTGAGGGTCACTTATCTGTTAGCCCATGCCTAGGAGCCTCTTACTGCTTAACATGCTTAAGTTTCCTGTTCTGTGAAAAACGAAAAGAAAGAGAATGGTAATTAGCCAGGTATCCCCTAATAATGACAGGCAGAAGGAAAACTCCCAAAACATCCTGTCTGCTTTCTCAAACCCATGTCCTGTTAATCTTAAAAGCTCCCTTTTGTGTCCTCAGCTGCACAGTTCAGTGGTCTTTCTAAGACACCAACTGAACTTTTGGATCATGATACCCAAAGGGTCTTGAAGTGAGGATATGGAATTTTAGAGTGGAAAGGGACCTTGGAAAGATATAAAACCCATTCATTTCATCACTGGGGACCCGAGACCAAGAAACCCAAATAGTATGTCTGTGGTTGTATGACAAGTTAGTGGTGACTGCTGGACCCAAAATGGGGTCTTCTAACAATGCTTTCCCCTGGGTGCCTCCTGAGGAGGGTTACTGTCTTCCTGTGGCATTTGAGAACAAGAAGAAATTAGTGTGTTCGTATTATTTTAAAATCCAGTACATTCTAACAGATAATCTGTTGTGGGCATTTCATGTGAACACAGGGCAGTTCGGTTCCAAGGATGAGGCTTGGCTCATCATCGTTTGAACACAGCATGAAGTCTTTCATTGCTGTAGAAATCATAACCAATTTTAATGACTTAGGGTGTAATAACGGGTACTGAGTATCCCTAAGATTCCTTTGGAGAGGTCATTCTGAGCTTAAGTTCTGAAGGTGAGGATAAAGAGGGTGGCACCGTCAGACCACATACAGCCTACTGTCACTCTGTCTTTCTTCCAGCAGGATTTGGCCAGGTCCCACTGTCCAGCTGGGTCCTGGGCTTGTATAGGTAGCAGGGAGCATTCCATCCTGCCTCATTGGAGTCCAGGCTTGCAGCCACATGGCTGCGTACAGGCAGAACCCCCTCGTCTTCCTCTGTAGCTGGGGCTTGTGTGTGACCCCCCCTTCCCCTGGTTCCCCTGCAGGAGTGCCAGTCCAGGCACAGTATGACTGGACTCTAGCCGGTGTGGAGTAGCCTGAGCTTTGTGTGTTTACTTTTCGGGAATTCACATCTCTTTGGTGGCTTGTCGCCGTGCCAAGACGCCTGTAGGGTTGGCTCTTTTCCTTCTATTCAGAGGTTGGTACTTCCAGCAAATTAAAGAGGAAGACTGACATGAAGTCTCTCTGTGTCAACTTTGATTTTTGTGCCATGTCCTTCGTACGACCTTGGTAAATACAAGGGAAAGTAAAACATTTGGTGGTGTTTTCCAAGCCCTCTGTAGCAAGATCAGATGGGTCGGGTATCTGACCAGTCACCAAGACATTCTGTGTGGAGTAAACGATGTTATAGAAAAAAAAATGCGCTCAGATCTCAGCATGTCCTTGATAGTTGGGGGGTTGATGCCTCCTTCTGTCCTAGAGTCACTTGTGTGGCATCTTAAGGCAGGGGTGCTTCTGCTTTTCCTGCTCAGAGTTGGTCTGGATTCACCATTGCCATTGATGGAAGAGTGGCCATGGGAGTGGCTGGTGACCATACTGCCTTTCTAGCAGTGACGTGACTGGTCACCGCCATCTCTCCTCATCTCCCGTTTATATAATATAATGCCTGCTCTGAGCTATTGTTGTCTTGGCTGAAGGCAGTTGTGATGGCCGAAGTTACTGAGCATGTGTTCAGTCCTAGTCAGAGCCCTCTTGAGTGTCCAAGTCCTTATGGTTCACACAGTGATCCCGAAAGGGAAAAATCACACATCGGGAAATGGGAGAGGTAAAATTTGAACTCTTTTCTATAACGTCAGGAAGGCAGGTGCTAAGATGCATTATGCTGTGACTTTAGCTCCTGCAAAAGGAACTTTTGTGTCTGTT
>CABHPH010134609.1:21983-42625 GCA_902168325.1 Peromyscus nudipes | reverse complement strand
TGGGAGAGGGATTCCAGGAGAGCAGGGTTTATGACACACGGAGCTGTAGGCCACTCGTCCGTCCTGCCGATTAGCCCAGTTAGGCTGAAGCATGGGCAAAATGACAGGTCTTGAAGGATTTGCTGCATTCCCCAAAACAGCCCCTGGGGTTCACTGGTGCACAGAGACATTCTTAGAGGGCTTCTGAGGTGTCCCCAGGCATAAAAGAACAGGCTGTAATTGTAGTAGTCACAAATCCTACGGGGGGTCACTCAGCTAAGAACTGCCAAATGTTCCCAATTTCCTTCCTAATACAAAACGTACTTGTTGAGAGAGAAATGTGTCTGTTCCTGGACATGTGTGCAAGCATGCACAGCGACCTCCATGTTGGGAACAGTCTATCTTATTCTTTTGAAAGAGTCTTTCCCTAGCCTGGAACTCATGGACTAGATTAAGTTGGCTGCACAGCAAGCCCAGGGATTCTGCCCCCCCCCCCCCCCCTCTTCAGGGCTGGGATGACCAGTGCATGCTGCCATGCCTGACTTCTGTTTACATGGGTTCTGGGGGTGGAGCTCAGGCCTTCATGTTTGCACTGGGTCCTAGTTCCACTTCTGAGGCTGTGATGTAAAAAAAAGGAAAAAAAATACCCTGGCATAAAGGAAGTTTTTAAAGCTCGAAGTTCAAGGAGCCTATGATGGTAGGGAAGGCAATACAGATGGAATTTAAAACAGTTAGCACATCACATCAGCGGTCAGGAACAGAAGGAAATGAATGTACACACCATCACTCACTTCTTTGTACTCAGCTTGATTTCTCCACTCTTATTTCTGACCACCCCTCCTAGAGGATGACACCGCCTACGGTGGGCTGAGTCATCCCACACCAATTAACTCAGTTAGGACACTCCCTCACAGACTTGCCCGCAGGCCAACACAATGTAGACAAACCTTCATTGAAATCCTCTTCCCAGATGATTTTATGTTGCATCAATTGACTACTAAAGCTAGCCACTGCATAGAGCAGGTCCTTCACCGACTCAGCCATCTCCCCATCACCAAGGACCTATTGTAAATGTCATATTTGTGATCTTACATTCCCTTAAGTGGTTAGAGACAGTATCTAGAGAAGATATCTAAAAGGAGGTGAGTCCTGAGCTAGCTCTTGTATGTTAAAGCGAGGGCAGAAACAGTGGAGACACCCGACAACCACTACTTAGTCAGAGATCAAGGTCCACAGTGTTGATGTTGATGGTCCTTATCTTTACTATGATACAACAAGAATGCCTTTGTGTCACGAGGTCTTTCCCCACAAATCCACACTCTAACCATGAGCAGAGCATCAGGGCACTCTACAAGATAGCCAGCGAACACCCCTCGGAACTCCCAGCATTACAAAAAACAAGACAAGTCCAGGAAACTGCCATAGACTGAAAGATCCTAAGGAGACATGACCACTGCATAGTTTATAGTATAACAGAAGGATCCAGAGCAGGGAACGACTGATTGGAGGATGGGCTTTAGTTAGCACCTCTTATTCTTGGTGAATCCTGTGCCTGTGGTTGGGTACATAAACCCATAGGGGTGTATGTGTGCCTGTGCACATGCCTGCAGAGGCCTGAGGCAGTGTGCTGGGTGTTCTATCAATCTCTGCCTTACTCTCAGAAGGTCTCTGACTGAAGCCAGAGCTAGGCTTCCAGCCAGCAAGCTCCAGCAATCCTTCAGAATCCTTCCTGACTGCTGCCTTTACAGGAGCAAGTAGACCATGCACTTTCTTTTCTTTAAATGTGGGTATTAAATGTGAGATTCAAACTCAGACCTCATGTTTGTGCAGCAAAGTGATCTTACCCATGGAGGCATCTTCCCAACCCTTTGAGGAGTCACTTTTAATTGCTGTCTCTGGTATAAAGGGAAGGATGGTAGGACAGAACCAGGCTCATGGAGGGCCAGAAAATAACCGAAGGCTTTGATGACCAACAAACTGATGGTAGAAGGTAATTCTTCTACCGATGAATCCGATCTCATTCTTTCTAGAATGCAGACAGAAGGAAACCACTTCCTATTTAGAGATTCTGATTACACATTAGATTAGCCGACACGAACAAACAGAACTCTGATTAAATCAATACGGCAAAACTCAAAGTAACTTGCTTCTCTATCTACTACGTAAACAAGGAACGAGACTTTCCCTAGCACCTACTTATGATGCAAGTGAAAAGTTTAAAAATCAATCCCTCTGCTCCAGGGAACTGGTGCTGTCTCCCTAACAGTGTGCGGCTTTCTTATAGAGCAGGCACGTCATGGCTGCAGAGGCCTCAGCACACAAGAGCGTGTCAGTCAGAGAGACCTACCTCATTCATGGTCAATTTATCAGGGAGACAGGCAATTACGCTTTGATTAGCATGTAATAAATGGTGTTTCTTTCCAATAGATCAAGTCAAGTAGGTGAGCAAAAACTGTTTGGTGAGATTTACACTTCCTTCTGACTACCAAGTGGAAGTGGTTAGTGCTGAGGGGCTGGGTAGAGAGGATGAGCTGGTGGAGCCCATCTCTGTCTGAAGGCCTGAGGATACTGCTGAGGTTGGCAGAGATTTTTGCCTAGCTCCTGGTTGTACAGGAGAACCCCCAGGGTGCTTCTCACATTCACAGCTTAAGTCTTTTGAGGCATCAAAAGCCAAGCTTTTATTATTATTATTATTATTTATTATTATTGATTTGTACCCCTGGAAATGATTCAACAAAAGTAAAATCAGAAACAATTGCCTTAAAATGGATTAAACTAAATGAAAACAAGAATGTTAGAGAATTCGAACAAAATACAAAGAATTTATTTATTCCCTTAAAGGCAAAGGAAAAGGGAATGAGTTAAGCCTCACAAATCTACCGTAAGCCTACCAGGAAGATCTCGAAGGGCTCGACAGCTGCTCCACAGTTAAGAGTGCACACTGCTCTTGAAGAGGACTGGAGTCTGGTCTCAGCACTCACCTCAGGTGACTGTAACTCCAGCTCGAGGGGATTCAGCCGGCTTCTGCAGGCACCTGTACTCATTTGTACATCCCCACACAGAGACACACACAAATGCACATAATTAAAAGAAACACCCAGAGCTGGGGAGGTGAAGAGCTCCTGAGCAATGACACTGATGTTGTCTTCTGCTCTCCACACGCAATCAAATACATTTGTGGGTGCACTCACAGACAGGTGCACACACACGTGTGCATGCGCGCACACACACAGAATCAAATACAGTTGTTGCTACTTCTGCTTCCATTGTTTGCACATGCTGCCCATGCAGAAGCACTGGTCTTGTTTTGCATGCTGCTGTATTGACGGCCTTTCGTGAGCCCACCTCCAAATGGCATCATTAAAGACTAGAGACAGTCTCTGTCCATCTGGTGGCCACTGTGTTCTACATGGACTACGGCAATGAGACACTGAGTTCTAGCAATAGCCTAAAGCATTCTAAAATGGCTATTGGAGTGGGGATTCCCGCTTTGACCATTTCCCTGGGCTGTGGGGATCTGGTGTGAAGCAAACACAGGGAGAATACTACTTCAAATGTACTTAGTAAACCAGCAATTCATTTTCCTCTCTAATGAATTCTCCCTGGCCCCAAGGTAGCAGCTCCTGAACGCAAGCTTATTTCTCACAAACCAGTCATTATTTGGTGATGTAAGCATGTTTTAGCCCAGAATCAATTGCCTGTTCAATACAATTGGATTCCGACTGTAGTCATTCGAGAAACTTTATTACAGTTGTCTGTGGTTTCAAAGCAGATGCCACTCATGACCATGCCAGAAGATGATTTAACAAGAACACACCCCAAACCTTGACCACGACCATGCCTCTACAAAGGGCAGATGAGGAGACAACTCTCCCACAGGCAGAAGAAGTGTTCTCTCCTCAGCGGTCTTCTGCTGGAAACTGAAGCTGGACTATGTATGGTGCTCTTAACCACTGAGCCATCTCTCTAGCCCATTTTTTTAAATTAAAATAACTCTCTGAGTCTAATTAGTGGTGTCCATATATGCACGAGTATAAGTCCAGCCGTGGTCAACCTAGGAGAGATGACATCCCGGAAGAAGATGGACTCTTCCTCTCCTAGTAGCCATCAACTGTGGACAGTTCCTCAGCTAAGGGTGAGGGTTCACATGCCCCCCACCCCATCCACACTGGAATGTTGACTGGCTCAGTCTCCTGCAGGCAGACCTTGTGCCTGCAACCACAGCTGCTGTGAGTTGGTGAATGCAGCTGTCCTACCACACCCAGAAGACACTGTTCTGCCCTCGCCCTCCCCAACCTCTGCCTCTTCGTCTTTCAATACCCTCTTCCAAGATGTTCCCTGGCCCTCGGGGGCAGAGGTGTGATAGACATGTCCCATTTATGACTGAGCACTCCACAGACAACTATTAGATTTTCTTTTAAAATATGAGATTTGTCAAAACCTAAGTGATTGATTTTCAAAGGCCAGAGGACTATTTAAGAAGCCTCGATCCTCCAGCTACACTTGAGGCCATTCCTTCCTGCCCAGGCTCCAGGCCGCTGTACTTCAGTTCTCAGGTGTGGATACCTGGAGTGACCCAAAAGACACTCTTCCCTGGGTCCTGTACTTTCCTTTCTCTATCAGGAACAGGGCAGACTGTCCAGCATCTTTCAGAAGCCCCAACAAGTTTTCTTTATGAACTGAACTCTAATAAGACAAATGAATTCTCCTGTCACTTGAGATGGATTCTAAGATGGATCTCTTAGACCTTTCCTGATTCTAGATAAACAGCATGTGGCTAATGCAATCTAAGAATCCCCCTTGACGGCCCAGTCAGGAAAGTGCTTGCTGCAAAGACACCGGGACCTGAATTCAGTCCTCAGAATGCACATTGGGAAAAAAAAAAAAAAAAGAGCCAGCTGTTGAGGCATGTGTCTGTAATCCCACTGCAGAGGTGAAGGCAGGAGGGTCCTGGCAGTCACTGGTCATGTGGTCTAGTGAAATTAGTGAGCTGCTGGCACCGTGAGAGACCTTGTCTCAAAACATAAGGTGAGGAGTGATAAAAGAAATAACCGCCGGGCGGTGGTGGCGCACACCTTTAATCCCAGCACTCGGGAGGCAGAGCCAGGCGGATCTCTGTGAGTTCGAGGCCAGCCTGGGCTACCAAGTGAGTTCCAGGAAAGGCGCAAAGCTACACAGAGAAACCCTGTCTCAAAAAGCAAAAAAAAAAAAAAAAACAAACCTCTGGCCTCCACATGCATGTGCACGCACGCACGCACAAAAAATCTCCCTGTCTCCTTGGCAGTTGGCTTAGCTATCCAGGAAATCCATGTTCTCTTTCTAAAACAATACTTATCCTGAGAAGAAGGTCCTCTATGAAGGAAGGTATGTTCAACTCCTGACTACAGGCAGGTGTGACTGAGAGACAAGTTTTTAAATCGAGTCTTGATTGTAGTGACATCTGCTACAGCTTTGGGGAAGAAGGTGGCTCCCAGAAAGGCTGGCTGCAAGGAGCTGAAAGCTGGGGCAAGAGCAGAGAGGAAGGAGCCTCGATCCCATGAGCATCACCTTGTGGAAGGAAGCAATGGGGTCACCAGGGGCAAAGGTCTGAGCTGTTCTGTGACCGAAAACTACACGAGTGCCTTTTATTCAGGTGTGAAACTATTACTGCTCAGCCTGACAGTTCTGACATAACTTCCTTCGTAAATGGACCCCCACCTATCCTCACACAGCACATACATAATGCTCTGATAATGCAATAGGAAAAACAGTCAATACCATGTCTTACTTTCCAAATGCATGAATTACCCCTCACATTTCTTACAATTTCACCAAAAGGAAAAACATGTTTGAAACCCTGATTTTACAATGATAAGTTCACAATATTACCATCAGGTCAAATGGATGGAATTTTCTTGCTGATTTTTGTAATTTTGCTACTAATGTGTGAATAAAGCTGAAGAAATGACCTCTCTAAAACTTCCCTATTTATCAAGTCATCAAGACATCATAGCTGCCTTTAGAAGTTCTCTTTCATCAACAAATACCTTATTTTCAAAGGCTTATATTTAAGATATGAAATTGTTCTATTATTTCAGGGAGGTGCTGTCTGAGTTTTATGATAACCATGCAGATTTATGTTTATACCTTGGTACATAAACAAGTTTCTTATTTGACCTAACTTATTTACTGTCTCATTTTGAACTCCTGGCTTATGATTCAATGGGGACAAGGCTATATTTGTGAGCAGACGCTTTTTATTTTAAAACACATTTGAGAGTGGTCGGAGAATAGAATTATAAAGTCGCAAATCCCTTCCTACCACAGATATGCTGTCTGGCATTGTGAAAGTTACTTAACGTTATTGTTTCTGTTTCCCAAGTGTGAAATTGAATATTACATGTTACTTCATTTCTTCTTCCAAGGAGTAATGGGGAGTTTCAAATCTGAAGCACAATTTCAAGGTGAAGGGAGTTTACAAATACTTAATACTGGAGCTGTTCTCATCTCTACCTGGGGAAAAGATTGGGGAGGAGGAAGGACCAGGAGGGATGTGTGGAGCCATGCTAGCAGAAATCCATCCAGCTCTAGCCTGGGGGAAGGACCAAAAATAAAAAATAAAAAAATAAAAAGACAAACCTGGGCTACAGAGTGAGGTCAAGGACAGTCACTGCACATTTGTGAGACTCTGCCTTAAAATAAAAGTTAAAAACGGCCTCCGAATAAGGTTCAGAAGTAATGTACTTGCCTAAAATCTGTCAGTGAGGAACTGGGAAAATGGCTAAGCAGTTCCCCAGTGAAGGGCTGGGGCCATTAGCAATAGAGCACTTTCTTAGAATTCCTCAGGGAGAGATTGGAGCTTGGCTCAGTGGTACAGTGTCTGTCTGGAATTCCCCAGGGAGGGGCTGGGGTGTGGCTCAGTGGTAGAACACCTGCCTAGAATCCTCCAGTGAGGGGCTGGGGTGTGGCTCAGTGGTAGAGCACCTGCCTAGAATCCCCCAGTGAGGGGCTGGGATGTGGCTCAGTGGTAGAACACCTGCCTAGAATCCCCCAGTGAGGGGCTGGAGTGTGGCTCTGTGGTTGAACACTTAGACTGTTGACTTCCCATAGCCTCATCTCAAAGCCAAAATCATGGGGTAGAGACTTGAGTCTGTCCTGTACATGCCTGGGGCCCAGAGGGCAATGTTTTAAACAACACAGAAGGCATGCAGGTGTGCAAACAATGCATACCCCGAGGCACTTCTGGTTCTGAAGTGGCACAAATATGGTCAAGGAAGGATTGATAGAATGTGCTGGATTAAAATTCCCATGACCCTCTACCCTGGAGGCCCCTCAGGGAGCCTCATTCTTAGTGGAAGGGCCTGGAGAGAGAACACGGTTTGACCGAGTCTCCCTCAGCTCTTTCTGGCTTTGCAAAGGCTGAGCAGCCTCAGCCTTCCCTTCCTTCACAATGCATGAGGCAGAGCATCCCATGTGGAAATCATTTTAGCAAGAACTGCTGCTTGTGAGGGTGAGACTTGGGATTCCTGACACACGAGGGAGTTGAGAGAGCTGCAAACCACCCCTGCAGGCTCCATTTCACCCGGCCCCCATGTCCTAGCAGAGCGGAACAGGGCAGTCCTGGCTCCCACTCTGAGCTCTCTTTCCTTTGTTGCTCTAGCTTCCTTCTCTCCCTTCTCCTGTCACTGACCACCATTCCTCCTGACTCCCGGGGAGAACACACTCTCATCTTGTCCCATGCCACTGTGGAAACACCAGATGCCCAGGATAGCAGAAGTCTGACCAAAGCAAAGGGGAGTGGCATCACCAAGGTACACCTGGACGTTCCCACGTCACTATGGAAACCTCTTCCCAAACTCAGAAACTGACTTCCTGACACCTTATGGGGTTTACAAATCCAAATTATTATTATTTTTTTGGGGGGGGTTTTTCGAGACAGGGTTTCTCTGTGTAGCTTTGCGCCTTTCCTGGAACTCACTTGGTAGCCCAGCCTGGCCTCGAACTCACAGAGATCTGCCTGCCTCTGCCTCCCGAGTGCTGGGATTAAAGGTGTGCGCCACCACCGCCCGGCCCAAATTATTTTTAATGTCTTTTTTTTTTTCCAGAGCTGAGGACCGAACCCAGGGCCTAGCAAGCGCTCTACCACTGAGCTAAATCCCCAACCCTTTTAATGTCTTAAAAAAAAAAAAACACATTTATGCTGGATGGTGGTGGCACATGCCTTCAATCCCAGCACTCATGAGTTTGAGGAGGCCAGCCCGGTCTACAAAGCAAGTTCCAGGACATCCAAGGCTACACAGTGAGACCCTGTCTTGAAAATAAATAAACTAAAACAAACAAATTTATTTAGAAATAATTATGAATTTATAAGAAATTTAAAAAGCTGTACATGAAGGTCCTTAGTTGCCCCTGAGCATATATCTTCCACAATGACAAGAGAATATTAGCGGAGTCCACAGAGCTCCTTTGGGTCCATCAGTATTGTTTGTGCTCACTTGCACATGTGTTTACATCAACATGCTTCCTGGGGTTCTCCCGCATCGGCTCTGTGTAGCACCTTAGAACAGGGTCTGAACCTTTAGACCAGACCCCATAGCTTCAACCAGGCTGTGTGTCCCTGCAGCTCCCTCTGGGACAGAGTTAAGAAGTAGTCTGTGCTCTCAATGTAGGCTCTCTGGCTCCTCCGCGCTCTGTCAGACGCTCTCTGCTGAACTAAATGGCATGATGTGAAACTCCCCACCCTCCCTAAAGGTTGCAAAAATCAGATCTTTCCTTTGTTCTGTGGATTGGCCCTGTTACTCTTCAGAGGGGCTGTGCTAGGGTGATTGCTCTGCAGGCTTCTCCCACCACCACCACCACCACCACCCCTCTCCTCTCCTGTCCTCCTTTCTCCTCCTCTCCCTTCTCCTCCTCTCCCTCCTCCTCTCCTCTCTTCTCCTCCCATCTCCCCGCCTTCCCCCAATCTCTCTTATTCTCTCTTAATGAAGCTCCTCTCCAGGCTCTAAAGGGAAGCCTCTCTTCGCCTCTAACATCCCATCCTGTTTTAACTCTCCATTTCCTGGACTGTTTCAGTCGAATGCTCTCCCTCCCACCTCAAGATGCTATCATGTCTGTGAGGGCCAGTCAGTCCAATACAACCCATCAAAGAGAACTATGTCAGCTTCCTTTCTGTACTGACCACTTTTTACTCTTTTTACTTAACAGCTACCATCACATCAGAGTCCAGAACTCAAGTCTCTAGCTGCTTCCCAGCCACATCCACACCTTGCTGGAGTGATTCACTTCTTGGACCTGACCATAGCCAGGGTCCAAATCTCAAAGAAACATGGACCTATGAATATGGTCAAAATGACCCCTTTCTTCCTACCTTGCTTTTGTTGGGGGGTATATTATAGCAAGAGAAAAGTAACTAGCACAAGTCTATGCAGGTTGTTGGGTAAATCTGAAGTCTATCACTTTCTATCACCACTCAATAATTGCTTGCACTGAGGCAATACCTTTTTTTTTAAAGACACATTCATTAAATTCAGGATACTTGGATTGTGTCTAGTTGGACTGCCATAAGCAAAGCTGCTATAAACTTCTGAGTGCAGGTTTTGTGTGAAGATAGTGTCCTGTCTCTAGGCTAAGCTTAAGAGTGACGGTGCAATCGCATGGTCACACAGAAGTGCGTTTATACTTTCATAAGAAAATTCTAACTTATTTTCCAAAGTGATTGTACCAGCTTACACTTTTAGCATTAGTTAACAGTCCCACAGACTAAACTGATAACCCTGTGGCTCTGCACCCCCACCACGAATCTGTTACTAGCAATGATTTTCAAATTGTCTACTATGAAGGCATGTGGTGAGCTCTCGTGGTTGTTGTTGGCATTTCCCCCATGGCTGTGGATGCTAAGAATCCTCACTTGTGCTTCTGGGCATGTGGCTGGCCACCATGTTGAGTGACCTATCTTCCACACATCTTCTAGTAGTAGATTCATTTTTTAAACGTAGAGTCCTGAAAGATTTAGACATGTTCTCTGTATCTCAGAATATTCTAGGTAGATTTTAATCCCTCAAGAGATAGTTTGCAAATCATTTCTGCATGTCTCCAACTTATCTTGGTATACAGCCATTAGTTAAAAAACTTGTGATTTGTATGTGTGTTTGTGTGTTATGGGGTGCACATGCATGTGAATCAAAATGTGTGTGGAGGCCAGAGAACCATCGAGTGTCATTCCCTAAGCTCTTTTTTTGAGACCAGTCTGCCACTGGCCTGCAAATTGCCAAGTAGGCTACGCTGGCTGTCCAGTGTGCCAGGAGAGCCTCTTGCCTCTGTTGCCCCAACTCTGGGATTACAAGCACATGCCAACATGTCTGCTTTTTCAGGTGAGTTCTGGAGATCAAACTCAGGTCCTCATGCATCCATGGCAAGAACTTTATCTGCTGAAACACCTCCAAGACCCCTCCTTTCTGCACATTTCTGGTTGTTGTGAGGTTTGTCATTTAAATTTTCTTTTCTGGAACATATTTTTTTTTTGGTGTCATCAAACTTAATAACCCATCAAAAGCAATCTCTGATTTTTTCTAAAGTAGAAAGTATCATTTTACATTTACATGTAAACCTGCCATATTCATGTTTATTGCTTTAACATGTAGAGGCCAAGTCAAGGACACCTCTCTCCCCTTTATTTAGGAAGCATTTTGGATGTCTAATTACTCCAGCTACCACAAACACTAAGGTCACCCCCTTTGCACAGAGTCACCTTTGTATCTTTGTGGGGTGTCTTCCTGGGGGTCTATACTATAAAGCTATAAATTGGATCTCAGATGTTCCCTAAAAGGCTCCTCTGTTTAAAAGCTAGGCTCCTCTATCTAAAAGCTCGATGCATCCGTGGCACTGCTGGGGCCTGGCAGGAGCTTTTAGGAGAGGAGTTCCCTTGAGGGGAAGGAGCCACCTACGTCCCTCTTTGGCTCCTGGAACAAGGCGAGAAGTTTGTTCTATGCATTTCCCCGAGATACACCACCTGAGTCAAAATCAACAGGACCAATGGGCTGAAACCCTCAAACTGTGAGCCAAAAAGAAGCTTTCAACTCTTGAGACACTGATTACCTCAGGTGTCTGTTACAGGGATAGGAAACTGACAGTCTAGTTCTGGTTTTCCCACTGACCTAACCACACCAATTTCACACTGTCACTTTGCTGGGCAGAGTGACTTCTTCCATTTACTGCGCTTTTTCAACATTTCAAAAGGTGCTCTGTAGCCCTTGCTAGATAGAGCATGTGATGCTCAGAATGAGACTGTCTAGGTCAACAGAAGCCCTGCAGAGACTGGTAAGCATCACATCAAATCCCTGAGTCATTTGGGGGAGAAATGACATCCTTACTATGTTGTGTTTTCTCATCCATGACAAAGTAAGGATCTCTGAGTTTTTAGATCTCCTCTGATTTCTTTTAGCCCCTGGCGCTCTGTGGTGATCAGCACCATGGCTCCCCTGTGTTGTTAGCTCCATAACTCAGTATTCTGTTTTCTTTGGAGCAACTGTGCAGGACACGGGGTTTTTAATTCGGCTTCCACATGTTTATTGTTGTCATGTACAAATGTAGTTGATTTTTGTATTTGGAATTCTTGCTGACAATGCTTTCTAGCATAAGAGTTTTTGTAAATGGCTCTGAGTTGTTCTAGTAGATAGTGTCGTCTCCTGCAAATGGGAACAGTGTTTTTCATCCTATGGAGGAGTCTGCGTATCTTTTATTTTTAAAGGTTATTTGATGATGATGATGTGTGCATGTGTGCATCTGCAGGCATGTGTGCCACAATGCATGTATGGAGGTCGATGACAGCCATGGAGTCACTTCTCTCATACCTCTCTGTGTGTTTCAGAGAACACATGGGTCACTGGGCTGGAGCAGCAAGTACCTTCACCTGCCGGGCCATCTCAATATCCCCTTCTCTCTCTGTTGTGCTGTTATATCTTTTATGGAAATATTCTAGGCTAAGATTAGAAAAGTAGGCATAATTTTATTTCCAACTTCAGGGGAAGGCATTGCAAGTGTGGATATCATATATTTGTAATTTCCTCATGGGATTGAAGAGTCGCTCCTTGTAATTAGGTTTCTGGTGTGTTTCTTTTTAATCAAGAATGTGTGCTCTGGATTTCACCAAAAGCTTTCTCTGTGTCAACAGACATGTTCATGGGATTTTTTTCTCTCTTGCTCATTGGTACAGTGGATTACATGGATTGATTTTCAAATATTGAACCAGCCTTGCATACCTTGGATAAAACCCACTTGGTTTTGGTGTGGAATTCTCTTTATACTTTGGTGGATTTGGCTAGGATACTGAGGAGAGATGGCTTAACTACAGATTAAACTTATTTAATGTTTAGCAGGTAATTCAAGTTATCTAATTCATATTTTTGAATTTTAAAATTTAGTAGTTCTTAAGAATTTGGTCCACTTAACACGAACTGTCACACAGACGAGCATAAACTACATGCAGTACGCTGCCATCTTTACAGGCTGCAGAATCTGCACTGATGCCCTGTTCCATTCCTAACATCAATAATTTCTGTCTTTTTAAAAAAAATCCTCTTTGTTATTTTGAAATGTTCTAATATAAACAATGAGCATCATCATTTCCTCTCAGTATTGCCTTAGCTGCATGGTGCAAATATTGGTGTTGGCATTTTCATTTAGATGTCTATTTCTTTTTGCCAGTGAGCTGCAGGGTTCCTGTCCCCGACTCCCCCGTGCTGGGATTACAAGCATGCCCCACCATGCCTGGATTTTTATGTGGGTTCTGGGCATGGAATTTGGGTCCTCACGCTGGTGCGGCAAGCACTTTGCAGACTGAGCCAACCCAGCCCAGGTGCATCTGTTTCTTTGCTTAAAGATCTTTTCTTTGATCCATGGGTGATTCAGAAGTTCTTGGACATCAATATGTTTACAGACCTTTCCTTACCTGTCATTGATGTGTTAGGGTCTAATACATAGATCAGACTCTGTGTGACACCATTCCCTTACAGTTTTAATGGGAAATGGAAGGTGTATATGATTATATATCACTGTGTATTTGTATGAAATTCTCAAAAAAATTTACTAAAAAACAAAATTTTAAGAATCATTGGCATTTCATGTCTCAGGAGATGAGTCTTTCTGGGAAGACAGTTTCACAGACAGTTTAAGAAAATGTGTGTTGGGGCTGGAGAGATGGCTCAGCGGTTAAGAGCACTGGCTGCTCTTCCAGAGGACCTTGGTTCAGTTCTCAGCACCCACATGACAGCTTACAACTGCCTGTAACTCCAGTTCCAGGGGACCCGACACCCAATGCACATAAAAATAAAAATAAAATAAATAAAATTTTTACAAAAAGAAAGAAAATAAGTGTCCTCTGGGCAGGGGGATGGCTCAGTGGGTGAGAGTACTTGTTACACGAGCGTGAAGACCTGTGCTCAGATCTCTAGAGTTTACAAAAAGCTGAGTGTGGTAGCCTGCTTGTCTGTAATGCCACTATACCTATGGTACATGGAAGGCGGAGACACGAGAATCTCTGGAAGTTCAAAGGAATAAGCTATGAGAAGAAGAGAGTCTCCCTCAAACATGGTGGGAGGTGAGGACCGAGGTAGAAGGTGAGGTTGTCTTCTGACCTCACCTCACACACCTACACTCATACAAGTGAGCACACATACACACACATCATATTCACAGATTCTGTCAGTCAATGGTATAGCATCCTTCAGTATCCTCACTGTTAGTGTGGACAATACAGTGGCATCATCTTCTCTGTCTCCCCGGGTTAGTGAGTGCTCACATACTGTGAGGAGCCCAGGTTTTCATACCATTTGGGTGGAGATGCTGCTTCATTATGCAATGCCTATTTTCATCCCCACCCTCCTGTAATTGTCTATGTTCTGAAGTACATGTTCCCTTAGATTAATACTTCCTTCTTAAAACCAAAATCATTACTTGGCAAAACTTTTCATCCTTTTACTTCTCTCTCTCTCTCTCTCTCTCTCTCTCTCTCTCTCTCTCTCTCTCCCCTTCCTCTCCCTGTGTGTGTGTGTGTGTGTGTGTGTGTGTGTGTGTGTATGTGTGTATCCACACATCCTATGTGCTCCTATGCGTCCATGAGTATATAGCTACATGTGCTTATGTGTGTGCTAGTGTGTGTTGGCCAGAGATTGACACTGAGTGTCTTTCTCAGTCACTCTATCTTATTTTTGAGACAGTCTCTCACTGAACCTGGGGCTCTCTGATTCAGTTAGACTGGCTGGCCAGTGAGCCCCAGGAATCCTCCTGTCTCCATGTCCCCAGCTCCAGATTACAAGTGCATGCAGCCACAACTGGCTTTTACATAGGTGCTGGGGATTAACCTCAGGCCCTCATGCTTGTGTGGCGCCCCCACCCCATGTTTTGTTTGCTTGCTTGCTTGCTTTTGAGACAGGTCCTCATACAGCTAAGAATTGTAGTAGGGATGGGGATGACCTTGAGCTCCTGACTCACCTTTCTGACTCTCCTTCGTCCACTTCCTGTGTGCTGGGATCACGGGTGTCAACATGCAGTGCTGGGATGGAACCCAGGGCTTCCTGCACGCTAGGCAAGCACTCTACCAACCATGCTACAACCCCAGCCCCAGCCCAAGTTCTACAGTTTCTTCACAGCCACTCTGCTGGGCTCTGTTTTTCTCTGGAAGGTCTACTGAGAGGCAGTTTACTCCTGGATCTTGCTGCCTGCCTTCCTATGGCTTTGACGAACCATTCAGGAGTCCATCTTGATGTATCAGTGGTTTTACATAGTGAGATGCTGTTGGTGGTTTTTCTCAACTGCTACTCTGATGCTCCAAATCTGTATATATAGCTTACCACAGCCACTGTGTCATCCTTCTAGCACAACCTCAAATTAGATACTGCTCTCTTTCTCACTCCTAAAATTGAACTGTCTGAAGTATTTCCTTAAGCATTTAATTCCTTAACTAATTTAAATATAATTATATTAGATATTTCCTCTTCATACATTTAGCCCAATTCAGATGGTATTATGCTGAGTGTGTGTGTGTGTGTGTGTTTCAGACTTTGAATATCACTTAAGGGATTCACAAGGAAAAAGTCCATTTCTGCCTCCACATCTTCAGGATCTCATGCATCCCAATCTGGCCTCAAACTCTCTACTTAGCCAAGGATGACTTTGAACTTCTGATCCTCTGGCTTCCACCTCCCAAGTGCTGGGATCAGAGCCTGAACCTCCAACAATTTTTGGAGTTTTGGGGATGCAAGCTGCATGCTAAGCAAGTGCTCAACCAGGTGAGCTCCACTGCAGCTCTGGAAGGACTTCTCTTCCTCTCCTTCCATTCATCCCTCTGCTCTCCATTTCTGCAGCTCCTGGCTTTCCCTCTGTCTGGAAGCCTCCTTCCAGCATTACTAAAGGGCATGCAGAGGAGCCACATGCGATCCAAGAACCTCTTCTCACACCATACTACCATAAGGGATGGTACAATTTTGTTGTAGCTCAAAGAATTTAAAAATTTCCCCACACTTGCACGAGTTCAGTCATCCTACATCTTTGAATTGATTTCTAGGGCTTAATTTGTAATCTAAAGGGCTTCTTAAACACGTAGCTTGGTGACTTGCCCCTATTCGGGAAGGTTCAGTGGTGTTTCTTGACTACTTTTTCAGGGTTACTCTCTCTCTCTCCATATAGACCGTCAACAGTAGCAAAGCTAGACCTTTGGTGATTCTCACAGGTCCACGAAGCTCTGTTTTGTTAACTCTTTTGTTTGGGTTGGGCTGTAGTTCAGTGGCAGAGTACTCACCCCACATGTGAGAGAGCCCTTCATCCCATCCCCAACATCCCTCCCTCCCCCCAAGTTCACTCTTCCCTTTGTTGTCAGAGCTGAAGAAACCCTGAGGTCTGTCCTCTAGCTACCCAGCTTCCCTTCATTTTAATCCCTCCAGGGATTGAGACAATGACAACAATGACGGCCACGACAACAACAACAACAACAACAACAACAACAACAACAACAAACCATTAGGTTCCAGGGATCAAACACAGGCTTTCCTGCTTGCAAGGCAAGCCTTTGCCAACAGAGCCATCTCTGCAGCCCTCTACCTGGTCATCTGACCAGAGAGCTTGTCAGTTTTCAGTTGAGGCTCATTCTTTAAAACATTTTTAATTTAATTTTAGTTTAGTTTAGCTTTTGAGGCTCATTTTTGACAGCTGCTTTAAAATCATCCTAGTCTCGGCCCCAGTACCTTGTGCTTTTTCACCGAGGGTGTAGTTTTTCCTGCATGGGGTGCCCACCTTTGTAGGCTAAAGCTCGATGACTATGGATGCAGAGCTTCTGACCTCCCTGTTTCTGCAGGACGCCTGGAAGCTTGCTCTGTTGCAGATATTACTGACTGTGGGGACGGAAAGCATTTCCTCAGGCTGCCCAGGTCACTAGGTGGAAGGTGGGGAATAACCAGCCTTGATGATCGAGATCGATCTATTCCGAGCCTTGAGGTGCTAGTGGGTCTCAGGCCTCATGCTCTACTAGGACTGAGGCCACCTCATTCACCCTAGCTCTTTTCCTCCCACTCAAGGTGGGTCCAGAAATGCAGGAAAAAGCTTTTCTTTTTGGAGAGAGATCGTGGGACTATCTTAAGGCAGTCCAAGTTGGCCTTGAACTCCGGATCCTTCTGCCACTATCTCCCAACTGCTGGGAATATAGGCAGGCAACCCCCATGCCCAGCCCAAATAGGTTTGGATATAATAAAAGTTCTGCTAAGTGGATACATACATAAATTCATTTATTCTCTGTATTTCATCTGTAGAAAGTGAAATAAAACCGTACATTTGTAATTATATTTGGACAATTTATGACAATCTAGCATATTTGTGAATAGGGTAATTTAATCTCTCTCATTAACTGATGCTAATTAGATGTGCAATTATTTTGGAATAGAATGAACAATAAGGACAATTACAGACTTTGCATTTAACATATTTTAAGTCATCACTTGAGAGGTTGAGCCAACCGGGAGATGAGTGTTCTCACCACTTGATTCTTGGTTTATTTTTTATTTAATTGAGTTTTAATGTTACATAATATTGAATCACAACCTAAAAGATTAGAATTACAATCAGTCTAAGCCCACACTGCATTCTCTCAAGCCCATTTTAAATTCTAAAAATTGGTGTCACTTATTAATTTCATTATAATTTGCACGTAATTAGAACCTCTCCATGTTAAAGACTTCTATGAAAAACAACTCATTCTCATACACTTGTGCAATATATCCCAGAAAAGTACATTTTTCCAGATACTTGATACACAATGCTTCAAGCTTTAAGACTTCTTTTAAAATTGCTCTGTAGGAAAAAAGCAAACCAAACCCAAACTAATTTTCTGTAATGTTTAAGTAAAATATGTGAAATGGTATTTAGCCTTATCATGAGGCTTCAATATAAATACAGTTTGTATAGTGTACTATATAATACAGTAGGGATGATCTATCCACTTTTTGAAGACATTCCACAACTGGAACATTTGCTCACTAGTGTGTGAGAGATAAATAAGGTAAAGTTATCATCATCAATTTAGGAGAATATGGAGGCCCAGAGAAGGTGAGGGAGTGTCCACAGCTCAGTCAATTAGTTAAAATCAAAACAAAATTTTTAAAAAGTTAAAAAGAGGAGCATAAAATCTAACTTTGTAGTTTATTTTTAAAAGGATATTATTTTTATTTCTAATTATGTGTATATGTGTCTGAGCCTGTGAGTGTACTGCCTGCAGCAGCCAGAAGAGGGCATCAGATCCCCTGGAGCTGGAATTGGAGCCAGTTTTGAGTTGCCTGACATGGGTGCTGAGAATTGAACTTGAGCCCTCTGCAAGAGCAGCCTGTGTTCCTTAACCACTGAGTCATCTCTCCAGTCCTCCACTGAATGTTTTAAAAATACTTTATTCTAAAGGCATATTCACAAATCCTTCATCTAATTCTAAAAACAATTATCTTTCTTATTTTCCAATGAGGAAGTCCAAACATCTTTAAGCAACACATCAAGCCAGCCCTCCTGTCCTGATGCTGCACTGTCTGTACTTTGTGTGTTTCTAAGCCTTTGAGTCTAAGTTCCAAACATGGCGGGCTTACTGATACCTGCCCTGCTGACTCCATGCTGCATTCTTCTGCCCCTTCCCCTGCTGTCTGGCACTTGGCTCCTTCCTAACTTCTGTCAGCACACCTGTCTCTCAGTCTTTCTAATCTGGTACCTCAATGTGTTTGTGGATTGAGATGAAAAAGCCTTTGAATTAGGGCCCGAGGAGCTCAGGGGCACTCCCTTTCAAATCAAGGCATGGATGAAGGTGGCATTCATCTGGAGTGGGAAGCCTGCGCTGCTCACTCTGAGTCTCAATTCCTTCTCCATCGCAGTGCCGACGAGCTGCAAGCCTTGCTCACAAGTGTCGCTTCTGACTATAATCCCCAAATACAAGCAAAAGTGCACAGCGATTACAAATGAGCCGTTGAATGGTTTTTCTTTGGAAGCTAGAGTATTCCTCAGAGGAAATCCAGTCCTGATTTCATGATCAATGATCAAATACAGTGGCTGGAAGCTGTTTAAAGAAATCTGATGACTGATCAGATTTTAGTCTCCTGGAGCTGGCATGGGCTTGAAAAGGTTCTCTTTGCACTTTCCATTACAGAGACTGGAATTTAGATCGGCCCTCATTCAGTGGTAAAAGACAGGAAGGCCAGAGCTGAAGGAAAGAAACAGGAGATGTCTAAGGCTTGAAAAGAGTGAATACGGAATTTCCTGGGGTGGAGGAGCAAAGTGAAGGTGGGTAGCCATTGCCTTTCCCTCCCTATCTTCAGATCTCCGGCTTGAACTCTTGAGAAGCACTTCCTTTGTTCCTTGAGGACCACAATTGCTCAGGGCTGGGAAGATCAACCAACACTGAGGCCAGGTCCCACAAGCTGTACAGACTTAATGGGAAAGACAGTGTCCCCAGCAGCCTTTACTGGCTCATAAGCCACATCAGCTGTAAGGCCAGGATTATCCTGTTCATGTACATGACTCCCAAACTTGCTTAGGGTTCCCTGACACCCACTGGCTTCCTTGGCGCCTCCTGGGAGTTGCCTGCTCCTTGGGACCTCTCAATCAAACACAGGGCATCCTCTCCATTGTTACTATGTTTTGTGCCAGGCTCCGAACCAACCCAACACTCAGTATTCTTGGATCCTGCATCTTCATGGGGATATGTGGTGGAATAACGATGCTCTAGCTTGAAAAACTGACAGAATTGTATCACTGAAGTGTCCTAGGAATGACTCTGGACCACTTAGGCCAAATCATAGGTTAATTTGGGGGTGTATCAGAGACAGTCAAATGACGTGTGTATATGAGTATGTGGATGTGCATGTAGAGGTCAGAGAGGTCAACCTCGGGTGTCATCCTGAGATACCATCCACATTATTCTTTTTTTGAAACTTTTTGAGACAGGCACTCACTGGGACCTGAGGCTTACCCCTTAGGCTAGTCTGCCAGGTAAGAGAGCCCCAGGCACCCACTTGTCTCTGCCACTGAGCTGACAAACATGTACCATCACACCTGGGTTTCTAATGTGGGTTCTGGATAGCAAACGCAGGTCTTCGGGCTTGTGTGGTAAAGAACTTAAACCACTGAGCCATCTCCCCAGCCACTGCTTCTCTCTGTCTCTTTTTCCGATGCATTCCCCAGCGTGAACTCCACTCTTCTCACCCAGGACTGCCCTGTTGTTCATCCTCGTGTTCCTGACCATGTAAGTGCCGCACTGCACATGTCTGTGGATATGCCCACGGCTGTGCACCCTGGGGAGGCGGAGTGCTGCCCAACTCATCTTCCTGAGGGCAGCGGATCACAGCATTGCCGAGACGTTACCACACACATGATTTGCTCAGGAGTCTGCACTAGTCCTTCCACATTCACTTTCCTAGAACTCTCACCAGCCTGGCTACATAGACACTAAAGGACCTCAGTGACACGAAGACACTGGGCCACTAGAGAGATCCCCCTTGGTGATGCTGTCTCCTCTTCTTGATCTCTCAGCCACTGAGCCACTGTACTCAAGATGAAATGGTGATGACCTGAGTGGCCGGAGGATCCAGGCCCTGCCTCACAGGCCATCTGTCCTCCATTCCTTCTCCCTGGCTGACCTGCCTTCATGCTTCCCAAGCAAACCTAGCTTTTTGTGTGGGCTTGTCATCACCAAGGCCTGGAATGCTCTGATGCAGCATGGCTGGCCCTGTCTTACACCCTAGCAGTAGGCATATGGAGCATCCCTTAAACACCACCTAAGGGGCCTCCCAGCACCCATACCACATGACCCACCATTCCCTCATGACCTTCAAGGCTATCTATCATCATCTAATTTCTTCATTTGTTAGCTTGTTAACTGCCTGTCTCTCCCACGTAAACTTTACGAGGGCAGAGACCTTATTTGTCAACTCTGATGTATCCCTGAAGTGAAAGCCCAGTACTGAATAAATATTTAATGACAGAATAAATGAATCCTTAATAGAAAAAAAATGATGAATGGCAGAGTCTCCAAAATTAATGGAGATTATTCTCACTTTAAAGAAAATAGGAGCCTGGAGGAGCTGGGAGACTGAGGCAGGAAAACTGCAAGTCTGAGGGCGGCCTGGAGACACAGGGAGTCTGAGGGAGGCCTGGAGACACAGGGAGTC
>CABHPH010134609.1:10868-21973 GCA_902168325.1 Peromyscus nudipes | reverse complement strand
GCCTGGAGACACAGGGAGTCTGAGGGCGGCCTGGAGACACAGGGAGTCTGAGGGTGGCCTGGAGACACAGGGAGTCTGAGGGCATCCTGGAGACACAGGGAGTCTGAGGGCAGCCTGAGTCTGAGGGTAGCCTGAGATGCAGGAGGAATCTTGTCTCAAAAAGAGAGAGGGGGAGGGGGTATATTTAGAAATAGTTTCATAAAATAGTTTATAAAAGTCAAATATCACTGTTTCCTGTGATCAAAGAGAAGGTTTATCAACTTTTAGAAGTTAGATAAAATCAAAATTTGGAAACAAAGCCATTTTTACCTTCTGGCATAATAGCTCACACTGCTATCAAGTTAAACCTCCTAAATTCACACACACACACACACACACACACACACACACACACACACACACCCAAACCAAACCAAACAAACAAACAGAAACAAACCCAAAGTGTCCTGAAAATAAAATCTCCTCTTAAAGTTAGATGTTGGTATTACCATAAAACCACAGCTGTGAAACACACTCCTTCTAGAAAGACACCGTCCCGTCCTGTGACTACGTGGAGATGCAGCAGTAAAGACACAGCCAGGAACTCAGAAGTGGCATGGCAAACTAAGGACACTGGGAAATTTGCAAATAGAATCAGACGTGATGGACTGGCCAAAGCAAACAGGCCTAGGAAATCCTGCCATGTAGCTACGATGAGTGGACCATCTCTGCCTCTCTGTGCTTTCTCAGTCAGCTGGGTGCCTCTATTTCAAGCAATAACACAGCTGTTCTGGAGTTAACTGTGAGTCTAATTTACAAGGGACTAAAGAGTCCCATCATTTTGCCTTAGACTCGTTGCTCTGCTCAGAACAGGAGAGAAAACAATAAACACACGAAAACACTGTTCAACTAAGAGAAAGTGCTGTTCGAAACCTGAAACCAGAGACAAAGCTTTCCCAAGTGGCTTGTTCTCCTGTCAGGTTAGAAATGTCTTCAACCAGATCTCCATCCTTCCTGGTTCCAACGAGAAACTGGATGTCTGTCCTCCATGATTCCAACACTGGAATTTTAATAAAAAGCAATCTGATTTGGACAACAGATCTTTTTCTAGTCTTGTTAAAAATAACAGCGCAGTCGCGGGTGGCACACACCTGTAATCACAGCCGAGGCATGATGCTCTACACTACTCTGAGGCCAGTTTGAACTGAATAGTGAGAGCCTAACTCAAAAGAAGAAAGGAGAAAAGGGCCGGGGCATAACTTACCAGGTAAAGTGCTCCTGGGCAAGCATGAAGACCTGAAATTAATCCCTAGAACCTGCATTTAAAAACTAGGCATAAGCTTGTAATCCCAGCGTCAGGGAGGCAGAGACAGGAAGATTCCCGGGGCTCATGAGCCAGCCAGTCTAGCCTACTTGGAGAGCTCAATGCCAGTTTCCAAAGATGGTCTCCAGTCTCCACATGTGCACATATCCCCCACACAAAGAACGGAACCACTGAGTAAGTAGAGGTGTCTGGGCAACTGCTAAGTGTGTTCGGTATTATAGGATATGTGATTATAGGATCAGGTATCTAGATGTTTTGTGAGAGACACCAGAAAGTTACATGACCCATCTTAATAAGAAACCCAGGAATAAAAACAGTGAGATGACAGAACCGTTAATTGCCACATGTCCCTGGCTGTATGGGCCACGGGGTCTGCTGTTGGAAAACAAGAGAAGAATCAATTTCCTAACTGTCCCAAAGGGATTTAAAACGTAAAAGGTGGTGAAAGCAATATCAGAAGTTCCGTAAGAACCAGGCACTGGGAAAGTGGTCAGGGGGTAAAGTGCTTGCTGTGCAGGCATGAGGACCCAAGGCATACCCACTGTGCAAACTAAGAGCACAGCGTAGTGGTGCCATCCGGCTGATCCCAGTGCTGGGGGCTGGGGACAGGTGCAGCCCTGGGGACTCACTGGCCAGCTAGGGAAATCAAATCAGTGAGCTCCTGTTTCAAGGAGAGATCCTGCCTCCCAAAGAAAGGTGGACAGCAACAGAGGAAGACAGCCAAAGCAGACGTCGGCCTGCGTACATTCCTGTGCACACATATGCACACATTCACTAAGAACGCTAGCAGACCTCGGCCTGCGTACATTCCTGTGCACACATATGAACACATTCACTAAGAACGCTTTGAGAATCTTAGTAAAATATTGTGTCTGCTTCTAGAGCCAAGTAGTATATTAACTAACTGATAAAGCATCAAGTGATCGAAAAGTGACAGAGACAAGCCATGGATGTCACCAGCCCTTTTGCCTGTAGCTGCTTTCGCAGGCATGCGGTCACAGTACCGGCCACTGCTACAGACAAGCTTTGTGTGTGTTTGTCAGCCACACATCAGTTTCCTGAAGGGATCTCATGGATTTGGCCCATCTTACTAGATTTTTTTTTTCTTGCTGTCTTTGACAGTTTTGTAGATATAAGTTGTCTGACAACTTGTGGCTCACAAACAACTTGATAAGAGAATAATTTATTCATTATCAGAACAGGGTGATTTTTAAGAGATTACTGGATTTCAGCTTGTAGGTTTCTGCTTTTCACGTACGAACTGTGGTGGAAAACCTCCACCAAGTCACAAATGCCAGTGAGTTTGGTAAGTTTGTTTCTTTCTAGAATGGAATCGCTTCAGTTTCCACACCTAATCTAATACACTTTGAGTGAGTTTTGCAGTAAGGGCCAGAGCTTAGGTCAAAGTTAATTATTCTTGCATGTGTGGGTACACATGCTTATGTGGGTCATGTGAGTACACACACGGATAGCACACATGTGGAGATCAGAGGATACCTCAGGTGTGGGTCCTCAGTGCCTCCCACCTTTTGTTTGAGTCAGGATCTCCCACTGGCCTGGAACTTCCCCAAGTAGGGGACAAGCTTCCAGCAATATGCCTGTCTCTAGGTCCCATGGTGCTTCCACCATGATGACAGGCATGTGCCACCACGATGCCTAGCTTTTTACATGGGTTCTGGGGATTTGAACTCAGTTCCTCATGACTATGAGATAAGGACTTCACCAACTGAGCCATGCCCTCAGACCAAAATCAATGATTGTTTGTTGTGGTTATATTTTGTCAGTGGCTACACTATTTGTTACGATGGCTTCCATCTAATTGCTTTTCTACTTGCATATAAAATCAGTTGGTTGCATTTGTGTGGGTCTGTTTCCCTCTTCTGTTCCATTGATTTATGCTTTTGTCCTTGCTAGACCATGCCCGAGCCTGATCACCTTAGCTACACTGGAAGCATGTAGATTAGCAGGAGATACCGAACACTTCACACTTCTTTTTCAAGTCACTCCACCTAGCTCAGCTCCTTGGCTCATGCACACACATTATAGAATAACCTTTAGCAAGACTGGAAGGGGGGTAAGAGAGGGTAGTGGAGGGTAAATATGATTGCATTGCACTGTATACAAGCATGAGATTGTCAAAAAGAAAATACGTATATATTGGGTATTTTTATTTTTTACATGTATTTTTATTTTATAATGTATATGTATATGTACACATACACACACATATATATACTTTCAAGGCCATGCCTCACCTCTGGCTCCATTTGTTCTCATTGGTATTGTGTAGGGATCAGCATGGTCATGTCCATGCTTTGCTACAGTTCTGCCTTGTTATTTCTTATTTCAGTGGACTGTAAATAGGATTGTATCTTTTATTCCAACTTCCACATCTTCATTACTACTTCACATAACTGTGGTTTTTATAATATTGATTTGTGTGTCTAGTGAACTTGCTTTTTTTTTTAAATCCTCTTATTTTGAAATAAATTCCTTATGACTTTCCAGACAGAACATCATGCCCACAGTAAACAGGAAGTTATTTTCTTCCTTCTGAAAAATAACTACATTTATTTAATGATCATATAGTGTGTAGGAGAGGGGGCATGTGTGGGCTTTGATGCAGGTATGGAGGTCAAAGGACAACTTCCAGGAGTCATTTCTCTCTTTTCACAGGTGGGGTCCAGGGACTGATCTCTGGTCATTATGCTTGGGGGCAGTAACCACCGTTACCTGCTGAATCATCTCACCTGCTTCCTTTTAAAAATTCTGTGCCTTTTCTTCTCTTTTGTTGACTCACGAAGCTGGACAGAACTGAAGAATGAGAGTAAACGTGCTTGCAGGCTTCCCAAACTCAGGAGAATGCACTCCGTGTGGCACCTTGACGTACAACGTCTTTGCGAGAGTGCCGCCTGAACATGTTACCAGTGTGAGCCTGTCCCACCATCTCTGGCTTCTTGAGAGTGTCAGCAATGGGAGTTGAGTTTTGCCAATGTTTTCTGCAACATTCCATGATCCTGAGATTTGTGAGGTTGTTCGTGTTTCACGTGGCACTGCTTGTCTTGATACCAAACAGGCCTCACACATCTGGAATAAGCACTATGCAACTGCTGTTATTAATAAGTTCCTAAATCTCATGAGGGATGCTGATGTGGTGTGTGTGTGTGTGTGTGTGTGTGTGTGTGTGTGTGTGTGTGTGTTCCTACCATTCCTCTTCTGTGGTGCTTAACTGAAGGGGCAGGGTTCAGGAGGCTTTTATTCCCATGTCCCACACATGCTCCTCAGCAAGATGTGTAAGGCAGACAGGTGTCCCACTCTGTGACATGTACAGAGCAAGTGTGTCTTCTCTCCTCATGACAGAGCCTAGTGCTTCCTGTGTGTGGAGTTCTGACTCTCCAGCTGCACTTCATGGGGTAGGGAAGAAAAGGGACTTTCCCATCCTCATTCTGGAGTCCAGAAGCCTCTGTCAATAAACAGTCTTTTTCTTTCACAGAATAGTTATATGAAATGGAAGTTCGAGGGTCTTCACCACACGGAATTTGTTGAGAAACTGCAGCCCAGAAGACAGCAGGAGCCCACTCCAGGAGTGAAGCGAGGGACATGAACAAGCTGTGAACCCAACGCTGAGCGAGCTGAAGGGTGCAAACAAGTACCTCTTGTCCTCCCTGCTCACTGAGGAGACAGACTTAAGAGATGAAGATGGTTGGAGTCCTGCACAGGCCATGCCGAATGAGGTGTGACCATGTAACTAGAGGTGGGTGGAGCAGAGCAACATCTGTGGCCCAGGGCCAGCTCAAGGCCTCCCTTCTACTTGGGGAAGCAGAGCAGAGGAGGGATTCTCCACTCTGAGGTACAAATACTCAACCCACCCGCTGGACATGAGACGGGCATGCCAAGAAAAGGCTAAGAGAAGCTCTCAAACAGCTTCTGCCTCCTGAAGAGGACTGTAAGCCACGGCAGAGACAGGGACGAACAAGGAGTACCAGCCAAAACCAGGGGCTCCATGTGTGTTTGCAGATGGCTGGAGCCCTGGATACCCTTGAACCCTTCATGTAGCTAAGGATGATCTGGAACTCTTGGCCCTCCTCGCTCCATCTCCCAAGTGCTGGGATTCTAGGAATGCCCCAGTAGATCTGGTTTCTGTGGTGTTGTGGGTAGAACCCAGGGCTTCGTGGGTGCTAGGCAAGCTAAATGCTCTGCTAACTGAGCTACATTCCCAGCCCCTACTTGATTTTTCTCACAGTCAACAAAGGAGCAGTTTTAAAAGTATTACACACAGAATCATCACTGCTGCTCTCCAAAGGAGGAGGCAGACACCTAGCAAGGAATAGTTGAGGTCTACTTGGCTCAGTCCATCCACTTGTATTGTAAGAGCAGCTCAAGACTGATAAAAAAAGAAGAATCTATAAATAAAGGATTTCTTCCCATTCTAACTCTTGTACTTCAGAGCCTGGGAAGTGAGTTCAGGCCGCTGCTCAAGATCTTCAAAGTGGTTCTGAAGTACAAGCTCCAGTTAGCACTACAATTTTACTCACAGGATTCATTTGTCACGATTCCATGTTATTTCTCTTTTCTCTCAGGAATTACCGTGGTAAACAGAAGAGGTCTCTGAGATACTAGCTGCTGAATGCCCTGTGGGGCCAGTAACAAGGAATGTTCTTCTTTGATACAGAACTGCTTTCTCATAAATCCACTGTGGTCTTTAAATTTAATTCAGTATTTAGTACAATAACTAGAGCATCAATAAACTCAAAAGTAATTTAATACAAGATACTGTTTCTCCCACCCTTTAATTAATTTTCTTAACATTGTTTTAGACGCTAGGACCAACACAGAATTAGAAGGTTAGATAATAATTGCGTAAGATATAATATTAGTGTCACTTCTGGAATAACCTTAATATAGAGGGTGACACAAAGGAGAGAAAGAAGAGCCTGGGGTGGGGGTGCCCTTCAGAGCAGCACTGCTGCGTATGGGAGGGAACAATGAATATTCTGGAGGAATCCATGATGCTCATGAACATGAACACCAGTCAGGGGCCCATTCGGTCCCTGAAGCAATCGCCACATCTCTACACTCTGCTGCACACCTCCAAGGAGCCAGGGCACAGTAGCAAACACACTCATGATGAAAAGATGTAGGATAAAGGGAGCTGTGAGGGCTCCAAGGTGAGCAGTCAGTGGCTGGGGTCACAGAGAAGAGCACATGCTTGATGGCTATAGGCCAACTGGATATCTCAAGAGAAGAAAGAGAAAATGAAGGCGATGTCAACTGGTAGACCACCATCCAGAAGGGTGAAAGATGAGAGTAAGAAATGCCCCAGGGAGAGCGCTTATGGAGAGAAGAAAACAGAGGCAAGTGCATGATGCAAGAGGCTGAGAGGAAATAGCCAAGGGAGAATAGGAACAGCGTGATGCTGAAGAAGGGAAGAAGAGGGGCTGGGGCTCGGGCTCTGTGGGCATAGTGCTTGCCTAGCATGCATGAAGCCCTGGGTTCAATCCCCAGCACGACATAAACCAGGTGTGGTTAGTGCATGCCTGAAATCTCAGCAAGCACGAGGTGAAGGAAGAAGGTTAATGTCAAAAGTTCAGGGTCAACTCAGCCACATAGATAGTTTGAGATCAGCCTGGGAGATAGATAGATAGATAGATAGATAGATAGATAGATAGATAGATAGATAGATAGATAGATAGACAGACAGATAGATAATGAGAAGGAGGAAGAAGAGGAAGAGGAGGACAAGAGACAGTTCCAAAAGCTGTGAAAGATAAAACAATGTAAGACATGGAAATATCCATGCTGTGACAGTTGAGCGGTCACTCTAAAGTAAGAAGAGAACTTGGGAGGGACCTTCTAGATGTGAACATTGCATTTTGTCTCCGTCCACAGCTCCACCAGGCTTCTGGCTCGGGTTAGCCTTCTCTGCCTACTTTCGCCTACTTCTTCCACCCAGAAGAATACATGCATGTTTTGAGGGAAATGTATATGCAAGAGAAACCTCTGTTTAACTGAATGTACTTAGCTGAAATAGTCCATGTGCGGCCAGTACATGGATTCTGCACGCTCTCCCAATCTCATTTTGTAAGGCTATTCAAATCAAACACAGCACCTCTAATACAACTATTTATGTATCCTTTAATACTATTCTTACAAAGTTTTTTGATAAATGAAAACATATATAATGCAATCTTAATTTTAAAAGGTTTTAAAGGCAGTTTGTCAGGCAGGACCTCAGTAAGGGAAAACAGCATAAGAGAAAGTGGAAATGTAATATGTGCTCCTGAATACAAACATAAAATGGGATTATGAGTGTTCTTCCTCCGCTTGCTCTCATTCTTTTATATTTATCTAATATATTACAATTAATATGTATTATGTAAAGCTTAGGAAATCATGGAAAGTAATAATCAAGTCCTATTATTACAAAGATAGAAAGAGAGGTGGAGCCACGGCTCAGCTGGTAAAGTGCTTGTCACTCAGATATGAAGACTGGAGTGAGGATCCCCAAGACCCATGGAAAGCAGATGCAGTAGGACACGTCAGGATCCAAGCACTGTTTCCCAAGAGTGTTTCAGAGCATCTTCCACATAGTACGCCCTCCCTTTGCACCTATTCCTATCAACACAGCACCAGGGCATGCGGCTGTGCATGTACATGTGCATCCTGACCAGTGCACGTGCCAGAGACAGTCAGAAATGCCCAAGGCTGCAGTAGGAGTTCAAGTGGGACTTCCTGGAAGCCCTGCTCCTGTGCATAACCTCATGTCCCAGAACCCAGCTGTCGCTCCCCATTGCCAAGACAGGACACTCACTGGCCAGTCTCACTGAGAGCTGTTGCTGAAAGGACAATGCCACGTTACAATAAAGCTACACAGACCAGGCCAGGGCCGTCTAGGCTCCTAAACTAGGGCAACAAATGCTACCTAGTCGACATGTCTTAGACCTACATGGTTCAGAGTACAAACTCATTTCAGTCCTAAGGAGCGGGCATGGCTTAACTGAAGTTCTACAGAGTATAAACACATAGCCAAGAAGGATATAGTTGACTCTCCATTGTCATGGGGCTTAGTCTTTTACTATTTGCTTTATTCTTTTGCCATAATTTCAGGGCCAGATACATGAATCAAAAAAGGCAAAACATGAAAAATGCACACAAGAAAGGTTTCAATCAAATACTACAAAAGGTCTCAAGAAAGAGGTACTCACTCACACACAAGGGGGACAATTGAGTGAGGGGACAGGATGGAGGCTGAATGGCTGGAAACAGGAAGACTAAGGACAGATACAAGTGACAGAACATGCCTCTTAGTTGTAACTGTCAGCTTGCCACAGCCTAGAACCACCAGGGACGAGAATCATAATGAGGATTATCTAGATGAAGATCCTCTATGAACACATCCAGGGTGGGATTGGGGCAGTCATCTTGACTGTTCAATGTTCTAGCCTACTGTAGGCAACAGGATAAAACTAGAACACAGCGAATGGACAATGTGGTGGGTCAGAGAAAATGAGATAGCCACAGGACTCAGCCATTGGCAATTCACCTGGAGTCTATGATGTTGGGGGACACTGGGTGGGCCCAAGCTATGTGTAGTGACAGAAATGAGAAGATGCAAGACTCAAGTTAGTAATGGCCAGTCTTCCAGAAACAAAGGGAACAATCACAGAAACAGAAGAAAGGGCTGGGGAGACGGCTCAGTTGGTAAAGCACTTGCTGTGCAAGTGTAAGGACCTGGGTTTGACCCCCAGAACCCACATAAGGCTGGATGTGGTAGTGCATGTCTGTAATCCACAGCTCCATTAATATATTACATAAACAATGTGTTCAGTCATACTAATGCAATAGGAATATGACACCTGCAATTTGTTGTGTTATTCTTAACCAAAACATATTCATAATAGAAAACTGCCAAATCATAGCACCAGCACCCCTGTGAGAGCAAAAGAATCAGAGGCAAAAGAATCCCATTAACTTGTAGGCTGGCCAGCACACAAACACACACACACACACACACACACACACACACACACACACACACACGCTCGCACGCACGCGTGCACACACACTCTATGTAGGAAAGATAAACAATTAAAATGAATTAAAAAGAAACTATGCTCAAGTACAAAAGTTATGAAACTCCACGCAATATTAAGAAGAGTGCTACCCAGGAGTAACAGCCCCACCCCCTTCTCCAGGTATTGCTGTAGACATGAGGACTGTTTTAGAAGCAGACAACATTTCCAGAGGGGAAGAGTTGGTGTCGTGCTGATACAAAAGCTTAACTTGTATCCTTAAGTCATTCAAGGAGAAACCCAAGCAGTGTTTTAAATTAGCCAACGTAATTCTGAAATTGATGCGAAGAATTACAAGAAAAGGCAAAGGAACCAAACAAATTAAGAAAGCAGATGGATTTACAGCACTGCATTTTAAGGTGATAAATATTTGCCGCGATGCTGACTTTTTATGCAAAATAAAGGGAATTGGGGGACAGCGGGTTCATAAATAGAGATGATGGAGATGGGATTTCTTGTTCATGCTCACACACTGTCCATAGATAAAACAGCAATGAGAAAGAATGTGTTCTCTTCACAAAAAAACACTGTTAGGAACCTTAGGGAATAATATATGGCTCCATTAATATATTATATGTGTTCAATCATATTAATGTAATATGCAATATGACATCTGTAATTTCTTGTGTTATTCTTAACCAAAACATATTCATAATAGAAAACTGCCAAATCATAGCCACATACAAAATACAGCTGGGTGGCACATAAATGGAAATATTAAATTAAAGTGCCTGGATGTCTCTTTTGTCTATCCATTGGGTATATACTGAAAATATAGAGAGATCCAATGGCACCGAAAATATTTACTAGGCACTTAAACACACCAGGAGTCCATGTGTAAATTGATAGGATCCTAGCACATTGAGGAATGCTTCATGCCACATTATATAATAGATCAAAAGTATATTTTATAACGTGTTATGCATGACATGATACATGATGATTTTTAAAACTATTTATACTCCTTGGCCTAGCAATTGCAGCTCCAGATGATATGATAGACTAATAATCTGAGATACAAAACTCCATGTTTCCATCAATACAGGCATTATATAACACAAAAACTAGAGGAAGTACCTAAAATGTAGCTGAAGAAACAGGTGAGTTTATGCTGAATACTTAAATTATCCAGTGAATAAAAAACATATATTTATATATCTACTTACTGTTTATTTTTTTATTTTTCTGGGAACAAAACGCCATGCAGCCTAGGCTGATGTTGAACTTGCTGTGTACCTGAGAATGACAATGAACTCCTGGGTCTCTTGCCTCTACCTCCCAAGTGCTCAGGTTAGAGGAATGTATGTATGCACCATCACACATAGCCTGAAATATACGCCCAAGAATGTTAACAATGTGAGCAATTTAAACTATTTCATAATCATTCCGTAGCCGGTGAGGTGGCTTGGTGTACAAGCATGAGGACTTGAGTCAGATCCTGTGGTGGCTCATGTCTGTAATCCCACTGTACTGGAAGGTAGAGAAGAAAAGATTCTGGGGAGGTCTGGTTAGCCTCGAGCTGAAAACAAGTTCTGGGGGCAGTGTGAGGCCCTTTTTTTTTTTTTTTAAATAGGGTAAAAAGCAATAAAGGATGACATCCAATATTGATCTCTGGTCTCCACAGGCTCATGCACACATACAGACACCACACAGGCTCATGTACACATCAGACACCACACAGGTTCATGTACACATCAGACACCACACAGGCTCATGCACACATCAGACAC
>CABHPH010134608.1:22183-45017 GCA_902168325.1 Peromyscus nudipes | reverse complement strand
CACACACACACACACACACACACACACACACACACTCACGCGCACCGTGTAAAACCTTGGCCGCTACTAACAGAAAGCACAGAGCTAGTGCAGCCTGGCAGCTGCTCATGAGGTCAGTACTGCTCACCCATCGGCTCCTCCCTCCTGTCCACCTCCACATGCAACATGAAATCCAGTGTGTTCCTCTTCAGCTCACCTGGCTTGGCAGGCCCTGTCCCCACTTCCCTCCTGGCCAGCCCACCCCCCTTCTATTCTCAAGCCCACTCATGTGACTGGGGCTGTTCCTGCCTTAGGGACTTTTGACTCAGGAAGATGGAGAGTAGAGGAGGGATTGAGGATAGAGGGTGGGGGGGTTGGGAGGGGACAGAGAATGGATGGGAATGGGTGAAGGGACTGTGGTTGGATAATGGAGGTAGAAGTTGGAAGAGGGTGGAAAAGAGGAAGATGAGGAGGAGAAGGAGGATGATGGCATGGAGGGTGGGGGATAGGTAGAAGGAGAACGATGGCAGGGGGACAGAGAATTGTTCTAGTTGGCTTTAATTGTCACCTTGACACAGCCTAGAGTCCTCTGAGAGGAGAACCTCAAGGGAGGAATTGGCTTGACCAGATTAGCATGTAGGCATGCTTGTCGGGGGCTATCTTGACTATGAATTGGTACAGGAGAGCCCAGCCCACTGTGGGAGGCACCGTCCCTAGGCAGCTGGTTCAGGGCTGTATAAGAAAGCCAGCGAATCAAGAGCCAGTGAACAAGCCAGCAAACCGTGTTCCTCCAAGGTTTCTGTTTCAAGGTCTTCTTTGAGCTCCTGCTCCGACTTCCCTGGGTGATGGACTGTGACCTAAAGCTGAAATAAACCTTTTCCTCCCTTCAGTTATTTTGATAAGAGGTTTCATCACAGCAACAGAATGAGATTAGAACAAGGATGGGTGGTAAGGTGGTAAGGTGGGGAGGTGGGGACGTAAGGGAGGTGGTAGGAGGGAGGGTGGACAGTAGACGGGTGACTGATGTATCTTCATGCTCCATAGTGAACAGGATCAAAGTCATGAAGCTAGGTCAGGCCCTTTGTCATGATCACCTCTGGGGTCCTAATATATGAATGGTGAAAAGGAGGCCCCCGTGGGAGAAGCAGCATGACGGAGACCCCAGGGAACAAGTTACAATCTCACAAATTAAAACTGCCACTGATAGTACCCACACTTAGTTTTTAAATACCACTATGGGGGGAAAAAGCCTTACATTTCCTCCCAGTTGGGATATACTCTTCAGTACATGATACAACTGGTGTGCCCCACACACTAAAATGGGTGTGAAACACAAGAGTGGGTCTTAGAATCCAAGACAGATTCTCTCCGCCTGATATTCTTCCCTGTCCTCACAGGTCATGGCTCAGAGATTCCTAAATGACCAAGACCATGGCTGTGGGCAGTGCTGAATGGATGTTCTGACCTCAGCACAGTTTCTTAATTCTTACAGTTGTAAGCCCAGGAGTCTGTTGTGGGCCTCTCCTGTGCCCTGCGGGACATTTAGCAAGACCTCAGGACTCTTCCTAGAAGATGCCTGTGGGTCTCTCCCCCTGTGGTAGTCTTAGACACTGCCTAATGCCCCCTGGAAGGCAACGCCACTCCGAGTTTTGAGAGCAGACAGACTGGCAAGTATAAGGCACGCTGACAATGGACACAGTGGGAGTCCCTATGACATGTACTGATGCATCCGGGTCTCTTTCAGAACAGGGTGTGTCCACCAAACCTCCAAAGAGAACCTGACCACTGAGCCCCTCTACCAGAGTAAAGGGTTGTGCAGTACTCTATAGCCTTGCACTTGGGAAATGCCATGCTAGGCCCCAGAGATGTGGGCAGCCATTGCCCAGGTCCCTTCTGACCCTCTTAACTATGTCCCCATCCTTCCGAACCCTTTAGAGGCCCAGCACACTTGATGCTAGGCCAGGGAGTGTTCTTGACATGCTTCTAGGTGAAGGAAGGTCTGTGAACCCCAGGTCTCTGCAGAGGTCCAAGCCAGCTGCACCCAGTGCTCCATCCTGGAGGACAGCCCCCACGGTGACAGCACAGGGCACTGATGAGCCTATGTGTGTAGTCTCTCAAGAGGCAACTGGTGACTTGTAAATTCATGCAACAAGGCTCTGTGTGGAGACTTAGAGACATCCAGCCCTTCCCTCAGCACGCCATGGAAGGACAGCCTCAACAGAGAGAAGAACTCAGAATGCAGTAAGGCCGCACACTGTGAGGCAGACTGAGAAGTTGGGGGCTCCAAACAGAGTAGTCAGGGAAGACTGCCTGCAGGAGGGAAACCCAGAGGAAAACAAAAGCCCTGTAACCTTCTTCCTCGTGTCTGAGAACCAGACATCACCTATGACGTTTCAGGACAATTCTCATACCTAGTGTAAGAATGTACACCTCAAATGCAGCATCCAGCTACTGCTGCTGCTAAGCCACATCCTCATAAACAATCTTACTTTCTTTCCAGAACATTCTGTTCAAGAATTCCTCTGTAAAAACTCTACCTTCTTTTTTAGCTTCCACTCCTCAATGCTGATGAGAGCCATGTGGAGCTGTTCTGTTCTGTACCTGGAAAGATCTCTGACCTCTGACCTCACCCAGCCAACCTTCCTAAGCACTGCAGTAGTAAAGAGCCCAGAGCTACAGCTAGTCTTGCCTGGACATGACCGCCATGTTGGGAAGCAGGCTTCAGGGATCTGGTCTGGACTATCTCCATGTCTGGTCCACAAGATTCCACACCAGGTTTCAGGACCCAGGACCCACAGTGTCAGCTTCCCTGTGACAGCAGGTATGTAGTCCCCCCAGTAACCCCAGACTGCTGAGTGGATCTTACCTGTTGGAGGCAGAGAGCTCCTGTGAGGGCCAGGGCTGGCTGAAATCCCAGGAGAACTGCTGGGCCGTTCCCAGGTGGTCTCTAGTCAAGAGGAAAAAAAGAGATCCTTTGAGAATTCCATGGTGGTACCCAAGTGTCACAGAGCAGAATAAGCCTTCCTTCCTTACCTCAGCCCCAGGAGAGCCTGCTTCCTGCCTATGCCCTCTGCTCTTTAACCCCCATGCCTCTTGGCAGAGCATCTCTTAGCCAATGCCTTTCTCCACATGTTGGACCTGAGGAGGTGGCTTCTAGCTAGAATCTTCTACCTTACCCTCTGTAGTAGTTTGAAATTGAAATGGCTCCACAGGCTCATAGGGACTGGCACTATAGGGAGGTGTGGCCTTGTTGCAGTGGCTGTGGCTTTGTTGGAAGAAGTGTGTCACTAGGGTGTTGAGGGCTGTGGGAGTATACAACAGGTGACAACTAGTATTTGACAAGTTGACCCACCAGACGTATAACTCCCTGATGGGAAGTCCCACCTGGCAAAGCCGTGGGGTCACTGGCTGTGGAAACTGGTTGTTTTCTGTCTGTAACTTTCTCTGGTGCCACCTCCCTAACAGAACAGCTGTGGGGTGCTTTCTACAGCACTTTGGTAGTGTGTTTTACATCTCTGGGCACACATTTAGCTGTGGCTTTCTGTTTAAGCTGTATAATTCTGATGTATAGAAATAATACCAGAATGTTCTTCTTTACCAACACAGGAAAGTAACAGTATTCTTAGTCTCAAAGACAGTCTTTTACACATTTTGCAAAAACCTTAGAACTAGTCCAACAGACTAAGCTTCTCTTACTGAACACACGAAGACTGATTCCCAGGTGTCGTTTATTGCTAAATCAAGGCCAGGCTGTCTACATTAAGACATAGTACTTGCAGTAGCTCCCTTTCTGCATGTACCCTGACTGCTCAAGGTTCAGCCAATTGTTTAATGTCTGGGACCCCTCACCAACTTAGAGCTACGTGCATGGGTCAGTGTGACATTACCAGCCTAAGAGAAACTACGTGACTTATCTTGTGTTTTGAGAACGGGTAGGGCCCTGAAAATGTAACTTACAATTGTCCAGAGTTTGGCTGAGAGAGAGCAGTAGTGGTGGTGTGGAGAGAGATGGCTGTGTAGAGCTATGAGAGAGCTGTTGCAGAAGGTGAGTGAAGTGTGTGTGTGTGTGTGTGTGTGTGTGTGTGTGTGTGTGTGTGTAGTGAGAGATGATGAAGAAGAAGCATGAGAGAAGTGTGAGGGATGAATGGGTGAAAGAGTGAGTGAGTAAAGAGTGAGTGAATAATGTAGAAGGAAGATGTGTAGCCATGTGAAAAGATGTATGTAAGTAAAGACAGGTCGCTGGATGTAGCAGTGCGGAGATATGTAGCAATGCGGAGACAGAAAGAGTCAGAGACCATTTTAAAGATGAAGTAAAAGAGAAAGTTAACATCAGAAAGCATGTGTGTTTCCTTATGTCACCAGTCATAGATAGATGAAAATTATTCCTAATTACTCCTCATATTAAAAAGTTTCCTATCCCTCGCTACTCTGAGGCATTCCTTTTATTACCCTGAGCTGACTGTGGGAGCCAGTCTCTCATGGTCCATGTTACTAGGGGATGGGCTTTGAGGTCTCAAATGCTCAAGCCAGGTCTAATGTGACACTCACTTCCTGCTGTCTGTGAGTCAAGCTATAGATCTCTCAGCTCCTCCAGCACCACATCTGCCTGCACACCACCATGCTTCCTGCCAAGAAGATAATGGACTGAACCTCTGAAACTGTAAGCCACCCCAATTAAATGGTTTCCTTTATAAGAGTTACCACAGTCATGGTGCCTCTTCATGGCAATAAAACTCTAACTAAGACACAGCCCCACTCCCCAAGTCACTTCTCTCTACTTCTGCCCCAGGGCTCCCCTCTCTAGTCCCAGAATCCCCAGCTGCATACAGGGCATTTCTTCTCAAAGCCTGTGGTAACCTCAAACCCCAAAGCACAGAGCGAAGAACCTTGGTCTGTAGAAAGATGGTCCTTGGCCGATGGGTGAACCCTAGGTACCTTCAGACTCTACTGTTCTGTCCTTTGTTAGGGGGTTTGTTTATAGAGTCATGTAGCCAGGGTAACTTGTGATTCTCCTACCTCAGCCTCCCAAATGCAGGTGACAGTCATGTGCCCCCATGCCCAGCCCATTCTACGTCTTGGTTGAAGCACAGTTTTGGGAGTCTTCCTGGCCACTGTCCTGAGACTCGGCTACACAAGCTGATTAGCAATTAACCAACACTGCAGCTCTATTCCTGTCCCCAGAACTTAGGGCTGTGAGCGGACTTCCTATAACACTACCTGGTGGTAAAAGTAACGACTTCCTTTAGTCCGGTATGGTGGCTCACATCTGTAATCCTAGCACTAGGGAAGCCGAGGCAAGAGAATCAAAAATTTAAAGCCAGGGCTTGGCAAGATGGCTTAGCAGGTAAAGGCGCTTGCTGCCAAGCCTGGTGACCTGACTTTGATCCCTGGAACCCACAAGGCAGATGGAAAGAACACACACACACACACACACACACACACACACACACTGTAATAAAATACATCTTTAAAACTTGGGCCACAGAGTGAATTCAAGGCAGTCCTGGACAATTTAGTGAGTCTCTATGGAGACAACCAAATAAAACCCTTTCTCACTATATGCATTTTGAGAATGCAAGGGAATGCTAGGAAGAAACAAGCATTACCCATAATTCACCCTCAGAGGTTGGCATTCCTTAGAGTTTGGTACCCATGTCCATTTATTTACTGCGCATGGTCTTTTGTTGTTGTTGTTCTTATTTGGGGGGATCTTTTGGCAGTTTTTTGAGGGTCTTGTCTAGCCTAGCCTCAGACTTGTAGTGGTCTTCCTGTCTCAGCCTCAGAGTGGCGGGAACACTGTTGTATGCCACCACGAGTGGCTGCTGACTGTGTGCCTGTCTTTGAAAGAGAACATAATCTCCCACACTCTCTTCATGTGACTCCCCTTTCAGATCACTCTGGTGGGGCTGGACAGTCCAGGGCTCATGACAGTGCCACGTGAAGGGGTCTTCACTCCAGCGCTGCCACTGGTGACCAGAACAATTTGAACCAATTCCTCAGCGCTCAGGGCTTCAGTTTCCTTTTCTGAAAAGTGAATTTTCCAACAGCGACAGCATCAGCACTCAAGGGAGGTACTGGTACACTGCCATGCTTTGGTCATAAGATTATGTTTAAAATTAAACAAAATATGGATGGATATAACCTAATCCAATAAAAACTCCATCATAAAAACTCCATCACTGAAAAGTTCATTGTTTCAGATGATGAAAACAAAAATCGCTCCCCTTTTATGGCTATTCCTGATTGTGAATCCAATGGCTTCTCCACTTAAACTTCTGTGGAACCCTAGCTAGTCACACCAGACACTAATACTCTTGTCTCCAGCCTTGATGGGCAGTCTTAAAACCGTGTCTGTGTTTTAGGGAGCATGAACTGAGGGCTCTGGGGAGTTGACTTAGTATGGTAACAAAATGCACACGAGTGGAGAAGAACAGCTAGAGAGGTAGGAGGGGGCATCCTTAAACAAAGAGAGGTGAGGTAAGGGTAGGACTCAGGCTTAGCATATGAGGCTCTGGGTTCTACACAAAAGGGGGTGCAGGAGCTTCCTCAGGAAGCAGACATGTCTCTAACCTAGCTCCTCTGTAAGGAGGGCTTGCCTCCCAACTGCCCATGGTCAGCTTGCTTGGAAGTCAAACTGCTACCCGAGTCTACAGCATCAGCCCGGGTCAGCCCCGGCTTTCCCCTCCAGTGCTGGCCTCCTGGCTTCCCCAAGATCCACAAGCAGAAACCACCTGCTCCCCCAGCCCTCCTCCGCTCGCTCTACTTTCACTCATCAAACTGGTTTGGGCCTGTGACTCTGCTCCCACCAGTGGGTCACTGACCCTTGTGTCCTTCCTCTCCCCCCACACGATCTGATCTCCCTGCCTCTTGGCTCTCCCATCTACATCCCAGCCCCAGGGCTAGTAGACCGCTGGCCCCAGAACCCAGCTCTTGTCTTGAGTTACTCACTTGTGAAAATCCCTCCCCAACCAGGTACCAGGGTGACAGAGGACAATCCAATTCTCCCAGCAAACTATACCAGCATTCTGTCCTTGTCTGCCTGTCCAGACGGTCTTCTCTGCAGGCCCACTGGTGATTTCTGAACATGCCTCTACTAGTCTCTGCCTGTTCCGGTACCTTGAAATCACCATCTTGCATATTTAAAAGTGCCTCTTCCGCCATGCAGACTTCCCAGATCACTTCCTTTCTCTAGGCCAGATACTCCCTGCCTTCCCCCGTCCCCCGCAAAAAAAAAAAAAAGCCACCAGAGTGGGTATGGCAACCTAGCACCCCATCCCTGCAGGTGCTCACCAGTGAATTCCTCTCAGGATGCTGGCTCACCCAAGGTGATGCTGGAGTTGGGCAGGAGATGGAGGTGCACATGTGGACATAGTCAGTGTCGGGGAGTCAAAGGTCTGAGCAAAAGTTCTGAGGTGCCCCCTGCCCAGCTCAGAGCTCTAGTTAGGGTTGCAGAGGGCTTTCAGCATGTGTTGATTGCTTGTCGTCTGCCCAGGGTGCCTGTCTCCCCCAGCACTCTCCCTGCTCGCCCTTCTGCAGAAATCTGCCTCAAATTTGTCGGGGAACTTGAGCCAGGGAAGAGCACAACACACACACTCCAGCCCTTGGGTGGTCACAGGTTTTCACCTTGTCATCCGTAGTTTGACCTTGAGCACAGCAGCCCTGCCTGGCTCACTCCTCACACGTGGTCCCTCACCAGTCAACAAGGCTGGACAATGTAATAATACGTTGGCAACCCCCACCTGGTGTACTCCTCAGCTGTCTAGGGATAAACCCATTCTACCTAAGCTCAGGGAAGGTCCCCAGAGAACTGTGTCCCATGTGTTTGGGCCACTGACTCTGTTCCTTTGGTGGCTGAGGCCCCTGACTTTATTTTAGAAGGAGGAACACCTCATATGCTCCCATCTCTAGCTGATGTACAAATTCTGCTATTTCAACTGCTGGCTACCACAGGGTCCTAGTTCTTGCCCTCTTCTATCCATCCTTCTGGTACCTGCTAACCACAAGCCATGAACAAGCAGGGAGAGAGAAAAGCAGAGCCTGAGAAGCTGTGGTCCCTGCTGACTCCCTCCAAGGCTATGGGAAGGGACTAGCGGAGAGGTGGCAATCCCTTTGGGGGTCTCATATCAGATATCCTGCATATCAGATATTTACATTACAACTTATAACAGTAGCAAAATTACAGTTATGAAGTAGCAATGAAATAATTTTATGGCTGGGGTTGCCACAGCATGAGGAACCATGTCAAAGTGTCGTAGCATTAGGAAGGTTGAGAACCACTGTGCTAGGGTACCCTGTAGCTCGGGAAGCTATTGGAAGTGTCTTGAAACCCACAGAGAGAAGCTGGCATGCAGGTGGAAACTTGCTCTCCAAGAGGCTCCTGGTCAAAGCTTCTGTCCCTGAGCTCTCCGCCCTGGGTCACTCCCAGTGCCCTGGAAGTGCTAATATCCTTCTACCCCAGTCTCCAGCTGGACTTCAGCAAGAGCAGGGCCTCTGCCTGAGACTACAGCCCAGCCTGTCTTCTGGGCTTGGCCAGATCTGACCTATGTAAGACCTGAGGACAACTGCAAGCCTGGAGCACTAATGGAATGGAGCCAGAACATCTGGAGAGGCCGGGCATCTGGAGAGAATATCAGGGTTCTGGTAGCACAATCACACCAACAGCAAGCCCAAACCTAGAGATGACACCATGCAGAGGGAGGAAGCCATTTCCAGGTCTTCTGCAATGAAGACCCTATAATCTACTCAGAGTGATCAGGCTCTCTGGCCTACTCCAAGTAAGACTGAAGAGGTGGTTGAGAGCCAAAGGAGCTCAGATCAAGGATCTCTTGCATTCTCTGGGCTCCCATTGCTAGGACCCCGAGTCCTTCCAGGTGTCCACCTGAGCTGGAACTGAGCTGCTGTTACAAGGGCCCTGGATATCGTGTAAGCTGCATGAGGTCGGAATGGAAGGAGTGAGCCATTCCCCAGGGACCCTTTTCCCACCCAACCCAATTACCACAGAGCACACTCTCCTAATGGTAACTACTCCATTCGGACCTTGTCCACTGAAACCAGGGCAGCCAGACATACACAAACAACTGGCCATGCCCAGGGAGCTTGTTTTCTTATGACCCATGCCAAGAGCCATGAATGCTGATCCCTCACAGTAGCTTACAGGGCCTGGCCTTAGGAGAACAAAACTTGAAAGAGAGCACTGTTGAAAAGTTGAAATCTGGGCTGGAGAGATGGCTCAGAGGTTAAGAGCACTGCCTGCTCTTCCAGAGGTCCTGAGTTCAATTCCCAGCAACCACATGGTGGCTCGCAACCACCTGTGATGAGATCTGGTGCCCTCTTCTGGCCTGCAGTCATACATGCTGTATACATAATAAATAAATAAATAAATAAATAAATAAATAAATAAATAAATAAATAAATAAATAAAAAAGAAAAGTTGAAATCTGTGTAAATCCAGCTTTCGAAGCACAGGTGTCTACTCATTAATACTACAACAACGATGATTAAACGTTAAGACAGTGAGTGAGGCAGGAGCTATTAATTTGAAATAGTCACCTCTAGGCTTTCGTGCCCCTTGCTAAGACCAAGACTGACTGCATTGGGGCACACACCTCCACTGGGGAAGCAACGGGCACCCCTGGACCTCATCACTGGCCCCGAGTGTTTGCCATGGGTCCATCTGCAAGTCCATGTGTCTTCACGTAGTTTTTACCCTTCCCCACCCCCATGGCTTAGCTCACATTCAGGCCCGTGTGATGGCTTTCTTCTGCCCTCAAGGGCCTTAGGTGAAATAACAGATGCTAGCCAGCAGAAGCAAGCTCTGACGTCCTCTCCTGTCGGCCTCTCTACTCTTTTCTCTTTCTTTAGTGTCCCCTCCCCGCCCCCCTAGACAGGGTCCCATGTATCCCAGGTTGGCTTTATACTCACTATGTAGCCAAAGATGACCTTGAATTTCTGATTGTCCTGCCTCTATACCTCCTGAACGCTGGGATTATTGGCACATGCCACCATGATCAATTTATGTAGTGCTGGGGACCCATCCCAGGGCCGGGCGTGTGCTAGGCAAGCACTCTACCAACTGAACTACAACTCTAGCCCCCCACTTTGGTGTTTCTTACATTTTCTTTGCCCCTTGTTTAGAGGTGGTCACAGCAGTGGCTTTTCCCTTCAAGGAGGGTCTGCCTGCCTGGTATGTGACCAGGATTAGGCAGATGGTAGCACCAAGATTTCTAGGGAGGGACCCGGGCTAGAAAGAGAAATTTCCATTGTCCCCCAGGTTGCCTAGCTCCTTGGTAGTCCCCGGCAAGGACTACCAAGTCATCCCAGGAGAGTTGCAGGAGCCCTGAAGCCCTGCCTCAGGACATCTTCTGTCCACTGAGTGTCAGATGTTGGGATGTGAGTTTGCAGCCCCAGGATACAAGCCCCGCTCGCCTTCCTGCAGAAACCAGCAGCAAGTCTGGGTCTCCTTCCCTGTACTTGTGTGTCCTGGATCCCTGGCTAGTCAATGTCTTCTAGTAAGGAGTCGCTAGTTCCATAACACCCAATGGTCTCTTAAAATGAAGTGAGCCTTAAGCTCCAACCCCAGCCTCTGAACAGGAGAGATCTTCTCTCTGAACAGCTGCTTGTGCCTAGTGACATCCCGGGTCTCCCGCAACGGTCACAAAACACCTGAGACAGGTGTTCTCATCTCATTTGGAGGGAAGGAAACCTAGGCCACAGTAAGACAAGGCCTTTCTGAGACTGTGGCATCAAAGGCCATCATCTCCCAGCTGTGCTTGTCATGTCTGAGCTCTGTGCTCGGGCCTTTGAGCTGCGGCAAATTGATGCTATTTAAGTGCTTAACCACTCTGGTGGAGAACCATCCCCCATATTAATATAACTGTCATTCACAAAACATAGAGGTGAGGGCTCATCGTGTCTGGTATTGCTCTGTCACTGCAGAGAAAACAACAGACCGAAGTCCCTCCCCTTCTACCTTTAGCTTAAATTCTATTGATCACGATGCCTCTCTGCTCTTAGGATTGTTAAAAATCTTCTATCTTGCCAGGCATGGTGACACAGACCTTTAACTCCAGCCCTCAGGAAGCAGAGGCAGGTAGGTGGATCTCTATGACTTCAAGGCCAGCCTGGACTCCATGGCAAGTTCCAGGCTAGCTAAGGCTACATAGTGAAACCCTGTCTCAAAAGAAACCAAGATTTTAAATAAGTATGTATATATGTGCGCCTCAACCTAAGACGGGGTTATGTCCTAATAAACCCACCGTCATCACAAACGCAGTTAATACCCTCATAAACCCACTGTAAAGTTGGAAAATCTCTCTCTCTTCTCTTTATCTCTCACTGTGTGTGTGTGTGTGTGTGTGTGTGTGTGTGTGTGGTGTGTATTGTGTGTGTAAATTTGCATTAATGAAACTTTTTTTTAGGGTTGGGGGGAAGAAGTTGTACCAGGAGACACAGTACATTAGGCCTAGGTTGGTTCATCGTAAAGATAAAAAAGCAAGGGGATTAGGGAAGTGGCCCAGTGGTTAAAGCGCTTGCCTGCAAGCATGAGAATGGAGTTTGGATCCTTGGAAGTCCCGTAAGATGCCAGGTGGGCCACAGTATCCTGTCTGTGATTTCAGCCTCAGCAGGTGGAGATGGGATCCACACTGCAAGCTGGCTGCCTGAACTAGTCACATCAGCCAGCTCTGGGTCTGAGTGAAGGACCCTGCCTCGGGGAATAAGGGAGAAGAGAAGTGATCCCCAACTTCCACCTTGGGCCTGTGACACACACACATGTGTCCATATGTAGGCAAACACACATATGCACACCACACACACACACACACACACACACACACACACACACGTGAAAGTGGAAAGGAAAAAGGGAAAAAGGAAAGAAAGCAAGGAAGGGAGTAGACGATATCGTTAGAAGGACACTGTCAGGCTAACAGGTGGCTGTGATGGCGAATCTCCGTTGTCCGTGTGACTGGGTGAATCAATGCCTACAGTGAAACACACTTCTGAATATACCTGTGAGGTAGTTTCCAGCGAGGAACAGATGGTGAGGACTCTGACTTAGAGAATGCTTAATCCATTGGTGAATTTACGGTATTTATTGGGAGGTGGTAGCAGGCAAGAGGTATGTGTGCGCACAGTATTTGGATGAAGTAGGTCACTGGCATGTGTCCTTGGTGACTTTATCTTACCCCAGCCCCTTCCTTCATTTCTTTTCTCTGCTTCCTGTTGGCCACCCTACAAGCTGCCCTGCCATAAGGGATGGACGCCTCTGACACCATAAGCTAAAACAGACCTCCCCTCCTGTTTATGTTAATACAGTGATCAAGGAAAGCTTTGTGAGAAAGGGACGCTTAAGGAAAGACACCAAAGAGGTTTGTTAGATGTCGATTGCATGTCTCTGATTACTCCAAAATTAGCATCTGAAAACACAATATGAATGTGGTTTCAGAGGGTCAGGACTTAGAAGTGGGCTTATCAGGGTTGACTCCAGCTCAGAAACTCCCTGAAGTTGGTAGATGAAGTAGCAGCATCAGAAGCCAAAAATAATTGCTAATGAGGTATGTATAATACGGCAGCTAACTTACCCCAGAGGGAGCGAGCCAAGAGAAAGCAAGGCAGAAGCTGAGGGACTGCTATAGCCTAATCCCATGGGTCACACTCTATCACGACTGCTTTGTCTCAGAGACCACTCTTGATAGAGCCTGCAAAAGGAGGGAGTATGAGTAGCGGGGTGGGTGCACTGGGAGCCATCTTAAAAGCCACCTACCGTGACTGGGAAGAAACCAGCCTTGCACTTATCCGAGGGAAGAGAATTCCAGGCCCAAGGAACAAGAAGGAAGAAGGTTCTGAGACAAAAAACATGCCTGCCATCTTCCACGAGCAGCCAGAAGGATGGTGTGACTAAAGAGGACACGTGGGCCGGGGGAGAAGATGTGATCTGTGCAATAGGGATGGGTTAGCTCAATATTGGAAATGGTTCCTAAAGCATGGTTCAGGGGGCCTGGAGCATCAGCATTATCAGAAACTTGTTAGGAATACAATTCTCAGGTCCCATTCTAGATCATCTGAGCCTGAAACTCAGAGGGTGGGTGCCAGGCACCTACATTTTATACTCTCTGGGGAATTATGTTGTCTGTCCAGGATCTTACTAGTCACTGCAAGGATGCTGGCATTTATTCTGAATGTCATGCTTTGAATAATGAAGCAACACGATCCAACAGTCATCTCTGATCTGGCCTCTTGGACTGGACCACCACATGCCCTCTGCTGTCTCTCTTTCTATCCGGCCTACCAATCCTGCAGAGGTTGAGACAATCTTGGGCTCTTTCCTGACACCCTCTGAGGGAATACTAGAAACTGAGGGTGTCAATGACAAGAATGGGGTAGACGCCACCCATGGACCTCAGCAAGTCAGCCACGGCAGCACCAGCTTTGACATCAAGAGCAAGGGAACTGCTGAGATCTGTGGGTGTCTCACTGAGCCAAAGTCAGGGGAATGAGGATACCCGGGGGAGGCTACGCCCATGGCCTCAGCCACAGAACCAACCTCCTTCATGCATGGTTCTCATAAGGGCTTACAGAACATTCCTGAACCATCTCATGGCAACTCAATAAAAAGACCTTTCCTTGGGAAGCTTCACTCTGATTGTTCATGTGCCAGCTCACAGCAATAGCATCCTGTTCCCATGCAGGTGTCAGGTCCTGCTGGCAGGAACAGACCCTTAGCAAATAGAAAAACACAAATACTTCTCTCTAGTATCATCCCACTGGCCCCTGCCTGGCAAGAACTGCAGGACCCGTCCTTCCAGATCCTGAGCCTTGTCCCAGGCAGATGTCTGAGAGAAGCGTGTGTGCTTCCATCTGTCAAGGCCCTGGTACCCCCAAATGGATCCAGGAGGGCACACAGAGTTCTGCAGTATCTGACCTACCATGAGCTTCAGGGGACAAGAACCCTGTCTGGAACTATGGTCCCCTCCTCTGCGTCTCTGCTCTCTCCCAGATGCCAAGCCTCTGCCTCACCACTCCCCACCCTTGTTTTCATCTCTTTGTGGAAGGCATCTCCCAGAAAAAGAGGTAAGGAAGGGTCCCTCTTACCACACCAGGAATAAAGATGAGTTAGAACTTTAGCATGGCTGAGTGTAGTTAGAGTTTTTCTCTCCGGGTCCCGCCAAGCTCCGGCAGTCCCGTAGCCCACTTATAAAATAAACATACAGATGCTTATATTATTTAAACTGCTCGGCCATTAGCTCAGGCCTACCATTGTCTAGCTCTTACACTTATACTCAGCCCATTTCTGTTAATCTATATGTCACCATGTGTTCTGTGGCTTTACCTGCTGCCTTTACATGATGCTCCCTGGACGGCAGGCTGGCGTCTCCTCCAGACTTCCACCTCCCAGCCTCTCTTCTCTGTTTGTCCTGCCTATCCTATACTTCCTGCCTGGCTACTGGCCAATCAGCATTTTATTTATTCACGACATATAGGACATCCCACAGCAGCTGAGATGTTGGGGTATCTCCTAGTGAACCAGAAATGTTTTACTGATCCCCACTTCCCACCACCCTGCAGCTCACAAGATCTTAGTAACAACTCTGGGATTCAGAGGGGAGGAAGATTTGAGCTTCTTTTACAGAAAACAGAAGTTGAGGATAACAGCGGGGTGACTCAGAGGCTCCTCTGGCACTTTGACACATCCAGTTCCAGACTGCCCCAGGCTGCATGGCGGTAGGGAGATGTGCAGGACCTGCAGACCCACACAAACACCGAGGGATCCTGAGAGCATTTAATAGGGGCCCGCCTGCCCCTCTTTCATGGAGGGGTAGTGAGGGCTGACTGCAATGTGGGAAAAGCATGCCTTGCCACTGAGCCGACAGGTGCATGCAGCCAACTGGCCACGCACAGCTATTAGGCCCCGTGTTTCAGTTGAGAAAACTGGAGGCAGATGCCAAGAAGAAAACCTTATCTAATCCCAAGCCTAATCTTCCCAATCCGGAGCCTAAGTGTGGTATCCCATGCTCCAGGCTCATTTCCTGAAGCCAGTTCTACATTAGAAATCACTAAGGCCGTTAGTGTTAGGTGCAGATTCCTAGGCTCCGAGCCTGGACATTAGGTTTAGACAGTGGAACCGGAACCCAGGAAAGATTGTTTTTATTTGGTAATCTCAATGATGAGTCAGCTGTGGGGAAAACCCAGGGAGCCCATAGTAAAATCATCATGGAATCCCATCACTGGCAGGACCAGACAAGCCCCATGGGGTGGGTCAGACTTAGGATCAGGTGAGTCACACGGTAGAAATATAGGGTAATTTAGGGAAGCCCCCAAATGCTCACTATATGTCAAATGAATAAATAAATAAAAGATGTGTGTGGGTAGTTTACAGAAAAATACAACAAATTTTAATGATCAGTAAATACAAAAACTTATTAATCTCCCTCAGAATTGGGGAAACCTAAACTAGACTAACAAACATCACGTTTTTAATCATAGGATAAATAAGATCCTTCTAAAGTGACCACTCTTAATGCAGATCTGGAGAAATGGGGGTAGGGAGGGGGCTGACTCTCCTGGAAAGACAGTTTGGAGATGCCTGTCAAAATTCCTTTTGATCAAACAGCACTTCTAGGCTCTAGGTGTGCCATCAAGTAACTGAGGTGTTTTGATCTTTTTTATTTTCTTTAGTTTTGTTTGTTTGTTTGCTAGAGCAGAAGAACTCTGAGAAGCACCCCAAATCTCCACCCACCAGGGAGTAGTTATCTACTGATAGAACGGCATTCCTTGCTGGGAGAAAGAGTGAGGTCGGTCTGCAGTACTGATGTGGAAAGTGCATCTCCGTGAGTACAAAAGTCGTCACCGTCACAAGAAGGCACGAGCAAAGGTATGTGCTGGAACCCAAATAAAAAGATTATTTTCAGAGTACACCCCATGACAAACAACAGCCCCCCCCATGCCCTTTGTATATGGCTTTACTCACTATGACTTCACGTACCTAAGGCCAACCATGCTCCAAAAATGTTAAACAGAAAACTCCAGAAATAAATACGCCATAGGTTTAAAACTACACATTGTGTTAAGCGACAGGATGCCATCTCACAGTAAAGCTTCTGTCTCATCCAGGGCTGAATCCTTCCTGTGTCCAGCGGATCCATACTATGTGTACAACCCATATATTAGCAATCCCACCAAGGGTCATAACATCATGGTGCTTCTGCCTAAGTAACCCTCATTTTGTATGACAACTTCCCCAATGTTCATGGGTAGTGATTCTAGGATTTCTGATATGCTCAGGCGTAGCTGTAAAGTGCTTTCTTTAAGTGAACAGGTAGAAAATCCGCATTGTATTAGCATAGGAATAAAGAAGGCAGGCAGTGGAAAGGACCACAGACCCGTGCAGACAGAACCAGTTCATCAGTGTCAGGTGCTTCCCAGGGCAGTGGGAAGAGCTAATTGGCAAATGTTGTTTGAACAAATAGGAAATAGAAAGCTATTTCTCATACATCTTTTGAAATTAACTCCCATAAGGATTGAAACTTTTAAGGGTGGAGGGAGCGGTGCATAAGTGATGGAAGGCGTTTCAGAGGTCATAAGGCACAGAAGAAATCACTGCATTTTGTGGGTAAGTGCCTTTTAGACAACAGCATCAAGGAGAAGAAAGCATAAAAAGTTGGCTAATCTGTGTATAAAAATGAAGCTAAACTCTTTCAATCAGGGCAGTGGAGAGGGCTCAGTGGTTAAGGCGCTTGCCACGGAAGCAAGAAGACCAGAGTTTGGATCCCCAGGACTCACATAAATGCCAGGTGGGCATGGCAGCTTGCCTACAGTCCAAGTTCAGAAGGTGGAGCCAGGAGACCCCTGGCCCACTCTCTGGGTTTGATTGGGAGACCCTGCCTCAAAGAACAAGGTGAAAGAACAATCGAGGTATATCCCTGATGACAGCCTAGGGCCTCCACATGCACATGCCTACCTTTACACACATGTGTTCAAACACATGCAATCATGCATAGGTACATGCCCACTGTACACACATACATATGAAATAGAAAAAGAAAACATCCCCATCAGAATCATAGAGCATCATAAATGTTAAAACCGTTTGCTATGTATGATGGAGACCTTTCTCTAAGGACTCCCATGATGCCTCATGCTTGCAGTACCAGAATTCAGAGGCTGATACAGTATAAACCCAGTGTGGGCTACACAGCCAGACCTTGTCTCAAAAATAGATAGATAAGAGAGATAGATAATAGATAGGGAGGTAGGTAGATAGATAGATAATAGCTAATAGATAGATGGTAGATAATATATAGGTGGGTAGATAGATAGTAGGTAGGTGGATGGACGGATAGATGGATGGATAGATAGATAGATAGATAGATAGATAGATAGATAGATAGATAGATAGATAGATAGACAGAATCTGAGCAAAGACTCATAGATCTTGGGTGTGGCTACTCGGATCAGCCAAGAGCCTTACAGAATAGAACCTGAAATGACCTGGTACTATTGGTCCTTTCTAAATGGTTATTGAAGAATGAAAGGCAAATTCAGAGAGAAATGGAGAGTGCAAGGCACCCCCAGGACCTAGGCACAGGGGCTGATTTTCCAGTCCTTCCATCAGAGACCCTCACGGCTGCTAACTACGGTTCCTAAAAGCTGCAATAGTAGCTTTCTAGTCCTCTAACAAGACCAAACCAGTCCAAAGACAAGCTACACTGCCCTCTGAACAGTCAACCCACCCAGGGGCGTCAGACTGGCTCTGGAATATTCTCTCATGACCCTGCCGCAGGGAGGATGTCCATGACTTCTCTATGGGAAATCACAGGGCTCAGCTGCTCTGAAACCCTTCCTCTCATAGAGCGGTATCATCTACTTACACAGCACCTTATCGAGCTGTTTGTTTTCTGAGAAACACAGCATTTATTAACTTCAGCCACTCTGCCTTGCTAATCCTCGTGTAGAGGACTTCCAGTAAAAGGTGTGACGTTATGTTTATAAATAATGCTCTGAAGTGCTGAGAGTGTTGCTGTTCACAGGAAAGAGGAGATTGCTGGAGAGAACTAAAATTAGTTTAGGAAACAGAAATAACTAATAGTTTCTCCTAGGTGCAGCTGAACAGGTGCTCGCAAACACGCTGGTTCCGAGGAAGGCTGTTCCAACCGAGACGCAGAGGTCTCCCTGCTCCCTTGGGAGCAGAGGACCCTTCCTAATCCTAACCAGTGTTTCAAAAGCTTACAGAAATTCCCAGACAAAAACCTCTTCTCACACTGTTTTCGAATGTTGACAAAAGGCACTGAGGACAGAAAAGACACAGCGTGCTGATGGAATAGGAGACTTCAGAGTTGAAGGAAGGAAGAGACCTCAGGAAATAGCTGAAATAGATGCAAAACCCTCTTGGCAAAGAGACCAGAGAAGCTTGCCCACCAGTCCCCATGCTGTGCCGGGAAAGCCTAGAACAGGAGCTCCCAGCAGAGCTTCTCAAAGCCCAGAGCATCCCAGGATCACCCAAAACTCCAGTCACACGGATGCGCATCAGGCCTGGTCCCCCACTTGTGATTCTCAGGTGTGACCTTCAGAGCCTGAGAATCTGCTTTCTGAGAATCTAAGCAATTCCCAGGCAGTTCCGTGCCACTGGTAGGGAAGAGCACTGTTCTGCTGAGCTCCAGCTGCAGCATGTGCTACCTGTGTGCAGGTGTGACCCAGGGGCCACTCAAAAGTAACAAGGCACAGACAGCATGAAAACACTCCAGCAAGTACTCCTAACCTGATGGCCCCGCGAATCAATCCGTTTCCACCTCTTCTCATAGGTGACGCTGGTGACAAATATAGACAAGCGGCATCTTGTCCAGAGCCACTGCAGATGGTCCTGTGCTTGCCATACCACCACAGGCTTCCCTGTTATATGACCACCGCCAAAACCAGACCTTTCCACCATGAAGGACGAGGGCCAGCAAAATGGCTCGGCAGGTCAGGGTTGCCACGCTGATCTGAGTTTCATCCCCAGAGCCCGCAGAAGAGAAGGAGAGAACTGACTTCCATATGTGCATGGTGGTGCATGAATATGTACACCCCTTCATCCCCTCACACCCCCACAACCTCTACACACACACACACACACACCCTCTACATACACACACACCCACACACACCCTGGAGGGGTCCTGGACTGTTCCATGTAGGCTGTGAGTGCATGTGAGAGCAGACATGCTTTCCCTATCAAGGAGCTGAGCACTCGTGTGAAAGTATTGGACTCACAGGGCTGTATAAGAAAATGAAGCTTTCGTAATAGAAACCGAAAGGCTAAAAAGATGCAGCCAACCAACCAACCAATCAACAGCAAACAAAGGACGGCTGAAACTGTCAAGTTGGCCTGAGAGACCCAGGAAAAGAAGAAGGGACCCAACAGCGAAGATTATCCAAGGGTAAAAGAGAAACCAGCCAGGTCCACAAACACACAGGTCAAAGCTGCCTGAGGTGTGCGTGGCCATCACCAGGACCTCCCCAAGACTCCCCCAATCCAACTATTAAATGGCTAAAGTTGAGCCAGTTTCAGAGGGGGCAAAATCTACTCCCAACACATTTAGCTTACAGTCCATCCAGCTCTCCTCATCATTACAGGAGCTCTGTCTTCTGGGGGCAGTTAGCGCTGAGCATGCAGATGAGCAGAGGGCAAAAGGGTAGGAGCTTCAGGCACAGCCACTGTGCAAGATGTCCGTCACTATCTAGTCAAAGATGAGGAGCCCCTGAGGGTCTCAGGGGCCCTCTGCATGGCTCAGCCCACTGCTCACAGGGAGTGGGCACACAATAAACATGAGCCTCTTGCATGACTAACTTCTCACCCGGTTTTCTTCCTCCCACACCTCTTGGAAGAGCATTCTACTTTGGAATCCAACTCAGATTGAAAGAACAAAAAGCCGTTACCCCACTCTGAGATCTGCCTCCAACAATAAGGATCCCATGGAGGGGAAATTGTGCCAGCTTTACATATAGAGGCACACTCACCAGCAGTTGTGGGTGATAAACACTTTAAGATTGACATTCCTTGGTTTCACGGGATTGTTTTTTTAAGCTTGAAGGGACCTTCAGAAGTATACTCAGGCAGGAAAGAAAACCACAGCCAAGCCACCGGGAAAATTCCCTTGAACAACTCATATGGATTTCAGGATGTCTTCCGTGTAGCCATTTGCATGGCATTCGCCCACTCCACTCCGGCAAGACGCCATCAAGTGGCTAATTAGAGCTGGCCACAGAGAAGGCATTGAGCAAATACTTGTTGCTTGATAACCAAGTCACGTGGTCCTTGCCCACTCACACATCAGCACAGAACCTGCAGATTATGCCTGAGTGCGCTGGTATTTCACTGATTCCATGACACCTCACCTTCAAAACATCTACCTTGCTTCAAACCACCTCTCTCTGCTGTCCTTGGTGTCTGTCTTCTTACAGACACAGGCTTCCACTTGCTCTTCAGTCCCACAGTCCCAGAGCGACAATTTTCCATCTGTGCGAACAAGCCAGTGTATGAGAAAGCAGCGGGTGAAGGGCAGAGCAGAGATGAGTTGGAAGGTCCCTCTGCAAAGAAGGTTCCATTTCTATCACACAATTTTCTTCTTCTCTTTCTTGGTCCTCCCTCATTGCCTCCTATTTTCAAGTGCATGGTAAAATATTATCCTGACGTTTTGTAAGTTGCTGCTTCTGACTCTGTTTCATACATCTTTTACTCTCTCTCTCTCTCTCTCTCTCTCTCTGTGTGTGTGTGTGTGTGTGTGTGTATCTGTGTGTGTGTGTGTGTGTGTGTGTGTGTGTGTGTGTATGCCTGTTTATGGGAGCTGAATCTCTTCTTCCATCATGTAGGTCCCAAGAATCAAACTCAGGTCACCAGACTTGGCAGCAAGTGCCTTTCCTCCTAAGCCATCTTGCTGGCCTGTGATCTTTAAAATTTGATATAAAACCATGAGGCTCTGTCTGAACAACTGGCTCAAACTTGAGCAGCCACAGAAATAGACATGGAAAACACACACATGGAGGCCAGCTGGGCAGAGGAATGCACTGGGGAACATGTTGAATCCCACCTATCTCTGTTTGGGCAGATCCACACATCATGGATTTTTGAGAGAAGAAGGGATCCATTTGTTTACAAATGTCCTCTGGAGTTGCCAGAATTGAACATTCTCATACACTGTACTCAGTGCTTCTTTGGGCAGCATTTAGTCTAAAGACCATCCAGGATGGACATCTACTAACTATCTTGTCTAGGTTGAACAATCCTAAAGGATTTCAGAAGTCCGGACCCCTGACTGTCACCTCCTCTGTCCCTTACTCCACTGTGACAGGGCAATGCCATTTCCTTAGGAACTTAATCATCGACCAGCACTTTCTCAATTTTTGCCCCCAGAATAATGGTATATATCTTCAAGGGACAATCTGGTGACTGAAATCATACATATGGTACAGGGTGATCAAGTCAGGGTGCTTAGCATTCTCTTCTCTTTGGTGTTTATCATTTCTCTGGGTTAACAATGCTCTAATTCCTTCCTGTTTGTTGTAAAATGTATGAGATGGTGTTGCAAACCATTTCCACTCTAGAACTTATTTCTCCTATGTACCTGAGTCTTGGCACACCTTCCTCCCTCCATCTTTCTAGACTTGGAGACTACTATTATACTCCCTCCACCCATGAAACCAAATCTGTAGGTCTCACATATATATAAGAATGTGTATATCCATTTTTTTTGTGCCTGGCTTATTTCTGCATAACACGAGGTGCTATGGTTACATTCATGTTGCTATGTTCGCAGATCACCATCTTCTTTATGGCCAAAGAGTATTCCATTGTAGCTATGCGCCATATTATCTTTGTCCATTCATCCACCCATGGGCACTTTGGTGGATTCCATGCCATGGTTGTTGTGAATAATACTTCAGTACATACAGTGTCTCTAACATACCAACTCCATTCCCCTTGGCTGTATGCCCTGTAGCAGGAATGCTGGATCAACACTTTTAAAGAGGTTTAACCCAAGCAAACATCATTTGCTATCGGCACACCCTCATCCTGAACATTCCTTGCCTTTAATAAATGCATGCTGGTCATAGTAATGATTAGGAGGGATCCTGCTACATCATATTGATGAGCTCTGCTAGGCTCTCCACCTGCTCACTCCAGACTTTGACAGACCACTGGGCTCTGCAGTATGACCAATGGGGAGGGACAGTACAGTGACCATTTGCTGGCACATACTTTCTAACCAAAGTAGAGGCCCTGCTAAAAAATAAAAACAAACAAACAAAACCCTCCCAAAGAGAGAAAAATGAAAAAAGAGCCTTGACAGCAGCAGACTCTGTGTACCTTGAAGTTCTTCTTGTCCATGCATCAGGCACACATGAGAACAGCACAAGCCCCATGTTCCTTCCCAGAAATGCTGAGCTCCAAATGATTTTTGAGCTATGGACTCAAGGGCTTTGAGATGATAGAAGCTGTTATTACTTCTCCTTACACAGACAAGAAGAAAGGCTGGAAACACACTCGAGTCAGCTCCCCCAGCGACCTCACGACCATAAACAGCAGGCAGGTGAAGGGCCTTTCCTGGCAAGCTCCTACTCATTCTCGATCTTGTCATATAAAACTGAGTTATTGGTCTTCAAGCAGCCCTTTGGGAGTTTCTGCTTTAACTGCGGTGGTTTATGGATATCTGACCTTTAACCTCGGAATGATGACAAACACTGCATCTTTCTCACTGTGTTTCTGAAAATGGAAGTCAGATAGACTTAAGTTTACTCCTCCACTTTATATTCCATTCCTTGCTACTGCTCCAGTTTGGAGATGACGTGCCCCCCCCCCCCCCCCCCCCCCCCCCCCCCCCCC
>CABHPH010134608.1:2021-22083 GCA_902168325.1 Peromyscus nudipes | reverse complement strand
TAAACTACTCCTCCCCCCCCCCTTCCTTTTGCCCTCTGCCTCCTCAGTGCTCGCTCCCACCCCCCCCCCCCCCCCCCCCCCCGCCCCTCCAACGCACCACCAAAGATCACGTGAGAAGGCCTGGTCCACACCTTGAGGTGCTTGCTACCAGCCCCTGGTGGAGTCTTCGGGAGGTGGGGCCTAGCCAGATGGGGTTTAAACCCAGCACTCAAGAGGCAGAGGCAAGCAAGCAGATGGTTTGAAGTCAGTCTGTCTGGTCTACACAGTGAGTTCCAGGCCAGCCAGAGCTACACAGTGAGACTCTGTCTCAAACAAATGTCTGGTAGAACAATGTTACGTCACAGGGAGTAGAGTGCACCTTCATAGGGTAGGGAACATTTAGGATCTAGCCCTGTTCTCCCTCCTCTTGTTTCCTGGCCACCATGAGGTGAGTGTATCTCACATGCCACATGACCCCACCACGAATGTGCTCCGAGTCTAAATTAACCCTTCTTCTTCATCAGTTGACTATCTCAGGTACCTCATCACAGTGACAGAAAGCTAACACAACAATGTCTTCACCAATGTTGTTGTTACTAAGTCTCCCCGCACTTAAAAAAATATACTAGGTGGTGACTACTAGAAAGCGTTTAAGAATATGAAGTAAAAATATTTTACTTTTCCCTGATAGCAGATTATGATTTGACAAGTTTGTGGCAGGCCCTCTGTCTTGATAGTTTTGAGCAAATAGCACTCCAGGATGTTTTTGACATGAATCAAAATTTAGAAGTCATGCATGAAGAATCTCCAACCAGAGTCTCTAAGGAAATGCCTCTAAAGGCAACCAAGAAAGTCACCGAGCCTCCAGCATCCTCACACAGGCCTGCTTTCAAACGACAATTCTTTATTGCAATGTAATTCACTATATTATAGAACTTACCCCGTAAGAGCCTATAGCGTAGTGGCTTTGGTCTGTTCGTGGAATGTGCAGCCTTCACAATTACCTCATTATAGTACATATCTATCCCCTTAAGCCCCTGCTCATTAGCAGCCTCTACTCACCCATCCTGCAGCCCCTGGCAACCACTCATCTACTTTCGGTTTCTATGAATTTGCCTGTCTTAGGCATTTCATATAAATTGAATCCCAAAGCATGTAGCTCTCTGTGTCTTTCTTGACTTGGTATGAATGTTTTCAATGGATCATTGATGCCTTGTTGAAGTGGGCATCAACTCTGTTCCCTTCTCTTCGGTAGCTGAGTTCTATTGTGTGCCCACACCCTATTTTGTTCACCCATTTGTTGATGGGCATGGACCTCTGGCCTTGGGGATGGTGCTGCTATGTGTGTGAGCGCCTAGGTTTCCATGTGAACATGGGTTTTCAGTTTTCTTGGGCACAAAACATGAAGGGGAACATGGGGGTTAGCACCCCACATTTCTCTTTGAGGCTGTGGTATCTGGACCATTTGCTGTTGATTGCTAGCTCCCGCTAACAACCAATGGAGTACAGCATCGCATTCTTTACTAAGTAATTCAAAATAACTTGACTTAGGATAGAGAGAAGGACAGTCTGCCCCTTTGTCTTCAGATGTCAGCGTATTGGCATTTTTGAATGGCTTTGCATTCACTTAGTCTCTACCATAAACAAGAGATTATTTGGTTTTAACAATCTGGTGGAAAATGAGGGGTGTGCTATGTACTTAAGTGTTACCTAAACAATACAAATTAAAATGGACGCTGGGGAAGAGAAAACAAAGGCCACAGTGAGGCAGATTAATAGTATGCTTTCTAGTCCAACAGCTTTCCACCATGAAGCCATTAAAAAAAATAGGGGGAGTGGTTTGAAGGAGAGAGGGGAGATGAGGGGGCAGCTGGGAGGGCTGGAGGGACGGGTAACCATGGTTGGGATGTATTGTATGAGAGAAGAATATATTTTTAATTAAGAAAATAATGGAGCCAAAACAAGGGCTACCCATGAGTGAGTGTGTGTGTGTGTGTGTGTGTGTGTGTGTGTGTTTGCACATGCTCAAGCACACAAGAGCACAATGCACAATTTAATCAATTGAATGTGCCAAATGAAAACATGGCTCTAGTCTTACTTTGTGTAATACAGATGGACAGAAAAAAGACTGGTGGTTCGGGGTGCAGATGCTTCTCTGGACAACTTTCATTGAGAGGGAACTGTCAGGGCCATCCTATCTAGAGAGTTGGGAAAGCATCCAATTACTTTGAACAAAGTAAAGCTCAAAAGAACGGTTTTCACAATGACTAGTTTTGTGGAAATCCTACCTAGAAGCTCATTAGTTCTTAGTGTAATAAAGTTGAATGAGACTCCACTCACTTAAAGGAAAATTAAAATAAGAAATCAAGAAAACTACTGACTATTTGGCAAACGAACACAAAAGCTCAAACCCTGGCTTACATCCATGCCAAGTCTCACTCACAAACATAATAAAACATTTAGAGACACCAATTCTTTGTCAAAAAGAGGATAGAAACAAGTCCCAGCTCGCCTGGGTTTTACTTGATGCTTCCTTCATAGAACAGGCAGAGGTCCTATGTCATTTCCGTTGACCGTCTTCATCTAAGAACCTGTGAACTCACTTATCCTCACACCGAGTTTGATCACTCCCACCCATGCCCCACTTGTGAGCGCTGAAGCCTGGGCGTTCAGTTATGGCCTGACTACAAGGGCCTGGTGACTTTGGGCAGAGGCTCCTAGTATATGGAGGGCCCCATTTCTGGATATGTAAGGTTGATGGACTCTGTTAGGCCAGGGATCATCTTTTCTGCCAAGGCCAGCAGTGAAGAGTTTGGGCTTTGCTGGTCATACAGGAAGCACAGGGACATGGCTGTGTTCCAATAAAATGTGAAGTGAATTTGGCTCAAGGGCCAACTTTAGTTCAGTGCCTCCTTATGTCAGATGACTTGGAAGATCTTCCCTGTCAGGGGTAGTGAGTAAAGTCATCAGCCACTGAACCCTCCCTCCCTATGAGTGACAAGGATGCAGGATGCACCATAGCACTCCGTTTTAATGTTGTCTCTACACAGAGACATTGATGTTAGAGTCCTGCTCACATTTCTATCAATGGGACTCCTGTTCAGCTAGGACTTCATCTTGGAAATAGAAGTATCAGTGTGGAAGGGGTGGAGTCAGGCTTTCTGATAGACTGTTTGGAGTCAGGTGGTCTAATCCCAAAGGGTAAACAAATAGTTCTCCAAGCAGGGGTAGAGTATTGGGTGGGTGAGGGGATGGAGTCTGGCCAACGGGAAATGGGAGATTTCCAAAGATAACCCTTCAAAAGAAGTCAACAGACCTTCTCAATGGCTGCTGCCCAATCTGCATTTCACTGCCAGACACTCAATGGTGTGACATCTTCCCTGGCGTCCCTTTCACTCTCTGGCCCATCCCTCACTGCTCTGGGCTCTGGGCTCACTATCTCCTAATAAGGTCTTAGCACTTAATCCTTTCCTCAGGCTCTGCTTTCTAGAAAAACAGGCCTAAGATATTACCTCAAATTATTCTCTTTCTTTGGGGATGAAAGACATAGATAAAATAAATGGAACGACCTGGTTTAATGCATACAAAGATTAGTAAAATATGCTGTAAAACAGTGACTCATACATTACACAGAACCGATCCTGGCTTTCCATGCTAGTTTCAAATCTCTCTCCATTCTTCGAACGGTAACATAGATATCAAACAATATCAAAAAGGCCAGCTAAGTGATGCAGCTTCTAATAATAAAGGGAACCAATGCTGAAGGTCTCTTAGAACAGTTAGCTGATGTTCAAGAGGCTCTGTTACTTGCATCCTAGACATGGGACCGCAGTCTCCAAGGTGATGGTGCTAAGAGGTAGAAATTTGAGGGGCGATGAGATCATGAGAGCCCCCACTCCCTTGGGTTCCATGTTCTTATAAAAGAGGTTCGTGGGAGCTTGCTCACCCTTTCTTCCCTGTGAGTGCATTGAGAGAGTCCATCTCTAGCAACCAGAGGGCAGGCTGCCACTGGACCCTCCATCTGCAGGCTCTTGTACTCCCCAGCCTTCAGAATTTCCATTGTTTTCAAGCCACCTACTTTTTGCCCTTTCATTACATTCACCTAATATAGAACCCTAACACTAACTCAGGCCCCTGAATGAATAGAGTAGGCTTTTGACAACAGCTCACCAGCCAAAAATCACAATATATACCCTGCCCAGGTTTAGCCCCACTCCACTCTGGAGGAGCACAGAACATGTTCCTAGATGATACAGGAGGACCATTTTCCTGCCACTGAAGTCCCTGGCCTCCCTGGGCTGCACTCAGGGCCACTCTGCATGATGAAATGCCCTGGAGAGGTAGAACTCTGGGGAAGGGAAGGGGATGGGACTTCTGGAGTTCATGACTTACACATATGCCCTGCTGGAGTTACTGGGGAGTCTATTTAAAACCGGCAACAGGACTCCCGTAACTTAACCATTGAAACTTCCTGCTGGGCATCTGGCTCATTCACTATCACCATTCACTAAATAATCTGCGTCTCCCCAGGGATTGACATGGTCCGCCTATTGTAAACATGATCTGTATTTCTGTCTGTCCCTGGCTTCCCCTCACTTCACGGTCTCTGTTCCCTTGCTTGTTACAACACTGCCGTGCACGGATTCATTCCTCCCATCTCCGCCAGTTTCTCTCTGTCTCTGAGGTGCCCTCCTTAACTCTGTATTCAGAGCTTTCTTCTGCAGGCTTGCACGGAGTGACGTGCCTGAACCTCTGTTGTAAGGAAATGCACATTCTAGACCGCCCCACTCAGCTGTGCTGTTGGTCACTGCACAGTGGTGGCCAGTAGGGGTGGAAGCCACTCTGCTCTCTGCATGCTGGGCCATGCACCCACAGGGTTCTCTCTGGACTTCCATCACCGGTGGCACGCATGTCCTTTGAGCCACAGATGCACTCATCTATGTGCTGGCCATCTCTTTGTGAGGACGCAGCAGCAAGGAACCAACCACGCAGCACCGATTCACCTCCTTCCTTCCAGCTGGCTTCTGGGTCTCTCCCACTCTCACCTCATGACTGCCACACAAGGCAGACAGCCAGGAAGCAGGCAGGCTCCCTGCCACTGGCCTGCCACATCCTGTCTGACAGAGTTCAGCCCCCCCCCACCCCCCTTTCAGGCCACCTCCGTAGATTGTGCTGACCTCATTATTTCATTTTTCATTTAGGCTTGTCTACTCCGTGCTCGCTGCTCCCAAATCCTTCACTGCTGCATGAGAAGTCTTGCTGTCAGGTTGCGACGCGGTCCTGCCACTGTTTGGAAACTTTCCACGGCTTCCCACTGCCCACTGGGTGAAGAGTCATGTCACACCCCGGCTTTCCCTCACCTCTATGTTCCTCCCACTGCCAACCCTGTCCACCTGCCTTCCTCCTGCGGCCTCACCCTCTGCTTGGGCTGCAACCTTGGTCAGATGCCTCTGTCATGGGCCCCTCCTTAGAGTCCTTGCACTACCAACATGCAAGTGGCGGGTCCCTCCCTGGAGCTCCCACCCCGCTTCATCATTGCCTGCAATGCTTATAGGTGTTTTCCTGTCTCTCTGACCCCTTTGGAGCTACAGTCTCTGAGAGCAGAGCCTGGGTCTCCTTTGGTTTTGTACACCCACGGCCTGACCCGGTGGCAAGCAGGGCGCAGACCCTCATCCATGAAATCCTAAATGGATGAGAAAGCAAGCAGATTATTAGGGGACACCAATGTAAATGAGGCTTTGCACAGAATACTTATTATGCCCGGGTGCCCTCTGGGGGAAGACAGATTAGGGATTAGGGGGCAGGGGGAAATCCAGGCGACTCTCCGGATCCTTGGTTTCTGCACTGGTGGATTCTACCAGTCACAGAGGGCTGAGATACTCAGAGGGGAGACAGCTACATATTCTCTGAACGTGCACAGGCATTTTTCCTTGTCACTGTTCTCTGAACAATACAGAGTAACAGGTATTTACATAGGATTGACGTCGAATTGGTCTTGTACATAACTAGAAATGACTTCAAGTCCGCGGGAAGGTGGGTGGAGGTTCTATCAAACACTACACCTCCTTCTATAAAGGACAGGGGCAGCTGTGGGTTTCGTTTCATTTTGTTTTAATTACGGATCTTGAACGTCACCTTGAGGGGCATCTGCATTTGAAAATTATCCTCTTCGAGGATGAAAAGAGTGTACTCAGTGGCTCTCAGCAGCGGGTAGTGGACCCAATGTGTCCATGACCTGCCGCCTGGACAGATGGAGGGGTTGGCGTGAAGCATGCAAGTTGGGATAGAAAGGGGAGTCCAGCAGTGAGGGTACCAACTCAGAGGCCTCAGGAGTCGGGATATGAGACAGAGGCAAGGATGCAAACAAGGATTGCTTCTGCTACAGACAGGCAAGTGGCCCCCAAACAGGCAGGGGTGAGAGGAAACCCCAATCAGACCAACACTGGGAAGGAGAGACGAAGCTGCTTGCCTCTTCTCTTGACCCAGTAGTAATCCTTAAGGATGCTCAGGACTGCTGGGAAAGGCATTTCCCATTCTGCCTCTTCCTGGCCCTTTCTACCTCCAGGGACATCCTGGGCCCCACAGGCTCTCTGTGACACTATCTTCAAATACCTCAGACCTCTTCACAGTCCTTCTCATGAGTAATCAAGCAAGCATTCACTTAAAATCTGCTTCCAGGGCTACCGGTATAGCACACTGATACAGTATTTGCCTAGAACACGAGGTTCATTCCCCAGCAACACGCACAGACACCCCTCCAGAACTCCCACACATGCACACAAAGCTTTAAGATCTGTTCCCACTATGAGCAGATAAGCAATTTAGGGTCAAGGCCGTTCTTCATGGTACATATTTGAGGCTCAATAAATATGTGTTGAACTGAACAGAAAAACAACGCATACAACCGTTACCTAATGAGTGAGTAAAGCTGACCGGCATCCAGAATGCAAGACCAAGGAGTTAGGATTACTCAGTAAAAGAGAGAAAGGGGGAGGGGCCAGTCCACCTGGACCCACCAGACAACCTAGCAAATCAGCCCACCCAATTACAAGGCTGGTGAACTTGTGAACCAAGATCATCTTCTGTAATTTTGAGTGTTCAAAAATAAAAACAATGCAATTTCATAACACATGTAAGTTACCTGCAATTCGTATCCCAGTGTCCAAACATAAATGTCCTCCCCCTTTTTGCTATACATAAAGTTTTATTAGAATGTAGCTCCACTCACTAGCTTACATACTGCCTACATTACTATTCATGCTACAGTGATAAAGTTAAGTAGCTGTGACAGAGACCATGGCCCTCCAAATCTAAACTATTTACTGCCTGGCCTGTTAGAGAATCAGCTTGTCAATCTGAGGAGCACTCGGCATCCCACAACCCCAAGGAAGCTCCGACCTACTGGTGTATGAAAAGTCAGAACCCCGGAAGAGAGCTTCCAGATACTGTCTGTTGATATAAAATGTGGCTACATTTCCATTCCTAAGTAGGGTAGTACTTAAATTAATGGCAGCACATTCCTAATACACAGCGATTAAAAGGAATGAGTTAGATGGAAATATTCAAAGTATAGAACAATGTCTACAATAAATCGTTGTCATGGTTTAAAGGATAGAATGGATAACATTTGTAATTTATTTCTAAAACACCAGCATGCCTATGCTTAGAAGACAGAGAATACAAATGCCTCAAAGGAGATATGTGATAAATAGCTCTGGGAAATGCGACTGAGGATTTTTAATGTTGATTTGAATCCCATTTTTATTCATTGGCTTTTTAACCCTGAGAATATACTATTCTTTTACTGAGGTGTGTGTGTGTGTGTGTGTGTGTGTGTGTGTGTGTGTGTGTGTGAGAGAGAGAGAGAGAGAGAGAGAGAGAGAGAGAGAGAGAGAGAGAGAGAGAGAGAGAGACTCTAGAAAGGCACGTTCTCTATTCCCTTTTGCAACAGACTGGCTAATTTGAGACAAGAACAAATCCACCCAAATTCTTGCTCCTGAGCTCATCCCGTCCAAACTCTGCACTGCACAGATGGAGATCTGTGTGCAGACACCCACTCCCCTGGGGAACTGCACTGAAGCAGCCGCTCCCCAGGAGGAAGCTCATTCAAGCAGCCGCATGCACCTCTGAAACATCCAGGCTCCCTGAGCAGGGCAAAGCTGCTCAAGGGTTTGTTTTGCGGAAGTGTGAGATTAGAACAGTTAAAAAAAAGCCCCACTTCCCTTTTCCTAGAAACCCTGGCCACCTATCTTCAAGGGGAACACCCTGCTGAGTCTGCAGGTTAGGGTGCTTGTGGTATGCACAAGCCAGCTCTCCAAAGTAGCAGCTGTCAGCTTCTCTGTGGCCCCCTCTAGATGGCTGCTGGCTGTCCTCTCACTGGACTCACCCTCCTCTTAGTGCAGGCTCAAAATCATTAATCGTGTTAATAACCTCCCTGTCCCAGGTGACAAGATAGAGTTATGGAGTCAGATGGGCACAGAAGACAGAAATGAGGCCAATATTGGAACCAACAGGTAGATGGTCACATTCTGCCTTGGCACACATGTCTACAATGTCCACCAAGTCTAATTTTCCTTCTGTTGCTTCTCCTGGTTTTCTTGAGGTACAGTCCTTGGGGATATGGTAGGTCAGGACTTCTCAGCTGGCTTGCCTTATACTTCCACCCTCAACCTGAACAGTGTCCTGCTTAACTTGTGCCAAGACTAGCTGTAAGGCACAGCATTGTAGAACCATCTCCACATTTGGGGTCCTGGAGTCATTTGGGAGGTCCAGGAAAATGTAACTCTTTGGAGCACGGAGCTCCAGTCCCATTCAGCTCAGAGGTATGTGGGGAGTGGCTGGGTGGCTGAATATAGCCTTCTAATCCTAGCACCTGGGAGGTTGTCACAGGAGAACTAGCATGCATTCAAGACCAGCCTGGGCTACATGGTGAATTCCAGGCCAGCCTAGCCTACCAAATGAGACACTGTTTCAAAAGAACGAGGAGAGAAGAAAAGAGAGAAGGGGAGGGGAAAAGAAAGGAAAGAGTATGGAGAAGATAGAGGTAGAAGGCAGAGACTCAGTGCTCAGAGAGGATGAATGATCCATACATAGCCCCACCATTTCCAAATGGACAATCCACAAAACAGCCAGTGAGATACTTCGGTTGAGAAAAGGGTGTTATGGTAAAATCAGGGAGAGAATTTACAGCTTCTGAATCTTCAGTTCCATTAGAACAGTCCTTAGACAATATAGATTACATTGACCTGTTGAACTAGCCTCTGAGGTCATTTCTGAACAGTTCAGTCCAAGATCCTAAGGTTGAGTTCAATAAAGGTGGATGTGAGGTATCAGGGATTGGGGGAATCTTGAAGTACAGCTTTTCCCTGAAGCTGCTTCCAGAATGCAGACCCAGGCCCCAACACCCAGCACTGGGGATGAGCAGGACTCTACTGTAACCCCCTGGGATATGGTAAACAGTTCTAGAACCAGAGGTTTAAGATGCCAGGCTACCTTTCCTCGAGTCAGATTTAACAAGAAAGGCCCCCAAACCAGAGGGTGCAGAGTGGGGTTGAAAAGCACCCTTAGGAAGAGGCAGACATCTGAGGGTTAGAAAAGGCTGTTCCAGAGTCGGACTCACCATTGGTAGTCGTGTTGACATAGTAACGGCGGCCCTGAGGGGACAAGTAGCTGTGCCAGCCAGGTGGAAGGATGACCGTCTGGCTCTCCTCTCCCGGCGGAGGGGGGACCATCCCAGGCTTCTGTTGGCGAAGAAAGAAAGGGTCAGACAGACTTGCCATGTTCACAACTGTCTTGTGAACCACAAAATCACATTGGAATCTCTCAACTGGGGTAGCCTGACCTGCAGGCCTCTCTTGGGGCAGGTGACAGGCAGTCTGAGGTGCCCCTCACAGAAGGCACGGCCCCACCCAGAGCTGACAGAATTGCTGACCTTCTTCCCTGTCAGACCCTGAAAAAAGCTCAATCACAGGGTGCCGTGCTTCCCAGGGGCCCTGTCACTCCATGTGCCCCTCTGTGGACTGTGCAATCTGTACCCGCTGTGGACTGTGCAGTCTACACCCACGGTGGGCTGTGCAGTCTACACTCCACAGGACCACTGAGTACAGCAGCAGACACAGCCCTAGGCCTGCTGTGCAAACCTAGCAGAAGTAATTAATGCAAGCCGTGGCAGAACGAGGTGTAAACCATTCTATAATCATGTTGAGAGTCTGTGAGAGCTGGGTTGGGGTTTCTCTCTCCAAGTGTCCTGCCGCTGCGGCAAAGGGAACCGGGAATTTTAAGACAAAGCAAGGCACTGGAAGCTTGTGATTGTGCAGAGTAACGTTTGTCTTAAGAAACAGAAGACTACGTAAGACGGAGCATTAGGTGGAAGGCGGGCGCACGCTGTAACTGCGTCTGTGATCCCTCAGTGGTGGGCTTACAGGCAATTTTTTATCTTTCTTTTCTCTTACTTATCTTTCCCATGTAAATCTCCAATGAACACAAAAATAAAGGTTCTCAGCTAAAGAACATTTAAAAATAAAGACAGAGGATCCAAATTAGCCCACACAATTGCTGTGCCTTTTGGAGAAGGTAAATTGATAAAAATCAGAATTGCAGCTACAGAAGGCCGAGAATTTCTCAGCAAAACCTGTTTAGAAATACAAAGAGCCACCAGCTCCTCAGTGCCTCGGTGTTCCCTGCCATGCCCTTTGAGTGGCTCTTTGGGTCCTCGATGACCAATATTTAGAAAAACAGGATAATGGTTGAAACCGGAGCAATGAAGTGTGTGCTCTGATGCCCCTCTCTAGCCAGCCCAGAGAGAGGTTTGTCTCAGCTTCTTCTGGTGGCCTTTGTACCATAAGAGGAATGAGCAAATCCCAGGTGCTGCTGGGAGTAAACATGGCCTTCCTCAGGCCTCTGTGTGGCCCTGGTGCATGTCATGAATTCTCACAACTGTTCTCTGTGCTCAGATGTTTGTGTCTCCTGCACGGGCACCTGCTGAGCCACAGCACCTCTTTGATTTTGCATGAAAGACTGTGCTCTAGACAGGAGATGGCGAGGTACACAGCAGCCAGGCTGAAAATAGTATGCTGTCCTCCTTGCTGCCAGCACATGCTAAGCACAAATGAACCCGGGAGCAAGAGAGACTGGCCCCAAACGCCAACCACTCTAGCATCTCTTGGCCTGGAAGACGGCCAGAATACAGGCAATACAAATAGTATAATGATGAGCAAAGTGTGAGCGAGGAGCAGGGTGTGATGATGCGGGCCTGTGATTCCAGCACTCAGGAGGATGAGGTGGGAGAATCATGAGTCTGAGGCCAGTCTAGACTACTATATAAGAAGATCCTGCTCAGAAAACCAAGGGTTAATGAATGAGAAGAAGGAAAAAAGAAGAAAGCAGGGGAGGTATGGCGGAGGGAAGAGGGGAGAGAGAGAGAATCCTGTACACATAGGGCCTTGGGAACAAAGTGGTAGCGGGGTGGGGAGTGGAAGGAGGGTTCTGAAGAGGAGTTGCTTTGCTGGAGAGTCTTCTAGAACCAGAGGATGAGATGGCTGGTCATCTTTCCTTGAGCCTAACATCAAGGAGTACCACAGAGGGGTCCATGGGAAGCGGTTGAAGTGGGTTGAGCAAGGCTCTGAAGCTCCCAGGAGGGCATTGCCCAGAGAGGATCCAGGGACTCAATGTAAACAGCTTCAGGCTCAAAGCACCCCTGGTGCCAACCCTACCTCAGTCACACAGGCACACTTGACCTCAGGCAAGTGACTCAGTCAGGCTATTTCCACATCAATGAAACAAAAGGTGCTAACGTTGGCCCAGGTGTGGAGCATGCTATGGGCTGTGGAGATCCACAGTAACTCATCCAGAAGCCAGAAGAGGGACCACCACCAAGAGATGGGGGAATCTCACTGGAAGGGGAACAGAGATGAGCTCTCTGAGGCTCCGTCCCCTGAGAGATGAAGTCCAGGCAGACACACTGATCTCCCTTCCAACTGCCCCTTCACCATCTCTGAAATGTCACCCTCAATGGTTGTTCTCTGAGGCTTCTGGGGCCAAGACTATGGGAGAAACACTCGAAAGGGAGGTCAACACCCTCTGGAGCTGACTGATGTCCGAAGGCTGGTCAGGGAGTTCTGTGGGCCAAAGAGTGAGTGAACTGAGTCTTCGGATGCCCCAGAGCTCCAGCTTTGACGGAACGGTAAGCAGCCTGACCCTCTTCAGTTTCCTGGTCCCTTTCTCTTTAGGATGATCCTGGTTAATCTATCTGTATAACCCAGTGAGCTCATAGGAAGCCTCAGTTTACACATGAGGATATGGGTGACTATGAAGGTACAGTGTCCTGAGGTCTCTCCTATCTAGGGAGTACAGGGAACTTTGGGGAGACACCATAGTACTGAGGCAGGGAGGGCACAAAATGGGCAGGAGGGCACCCACTGGCTGGGCCTAGTTCTTAATTTGGATGCCATGCTGTGCTGAGGGTGGTCTCCACACACGTGAAACCCAGCCACGGTGGCCCTCCATGCTGGCCATCTGACTACCTAGTCTTCATCTCCGGAGCTAGCTGCAGCCCTCTTGCCTTTTTCTTTCTTAGGAAGAAGTCCTTCTCGCTAGCTCACAACCCACAAATCAGGAGTCAAAAGATACTGGAGACAGCTGGGGAGACCTCTCCCCTCAGGACTGAAAACAAGCATCCCAACATGCTGTACATGAACATTCAGGGCAGAAGTATTCACAAGGACCAAACACGGAGACAACACAAAGAACCATCCTTGAGGACGTGAATACAACATGGGATAGCTACATGATGGAAAATTACTCAGAAATGAAAAGGAATAGGGTCCTTATTCTCACTACATCATGGCTGGGCCTTAAAAACATCATGAAAGAAGTCAGATGACAAAGACCACATGTGGTCTTATTCCATTATGTCCAGAGCAGGCAATGTCATAGAATATGCTAGTGACTTAGAGGGCTATGGGCGGGAAGATAAGATGGATACAGGGTTTCTCTCTGTCTCTCTCTGTCTCTCTCTGTCTCCCTCTCTCTCTGTCTCTGTCTCTGTCTCTGTCTGTCTCTCTCTCTCTCTCTCTCTCTCTCTCTCTCTCTCTGTGTATGTGTGTGTGTGTGTGTGTGTGAAAATGGTCTAAACTAGGAAGATGTTGCGGCTACACAACATACAGTGAGTGTATATTTTTTTTATCACAATAAAAAATTGTCTTTGAAGAACATACAGCAGGGCTAGAGAGATGGCTCAGAAGTTAACAGCACTTGCTGCTCTTGCAGAGGACCCAGGTTTGGTTCTCAGAACCCACAAGATGGCTCAAAAAACAAACAAAAGCCACCTGTAACTCCAGTTCCAGGGGATCCGATGTCCTCTTCTGGGCTCCATAAGTTATTGCATACATGTGATGCACAGACATACATGCAGGCAAGCACTCATATGCATAAACTAAAAATAAAACTTTAAAAAATATGTAAAGGCAAAATTTTAACATCATCGCCTGCCACTCTGCATTTAAGAGTCCCAAAGCATCAGTGCTCCTCATTCTTATGGCCTCAGAGGGGCAGGAGCAGGTGGCCTTCTGGGGCAGCTGCCCACAGCACCAAAAAGGGAGCATGGGGATGATCACCTAGTAATTAAGGACTCCCTTGAATTTCTTCTCTAATTTGTTCTCTCCCTAGTTAAGTCCTTTCATCCCTGCTAACTAGTTTTATGTCACTTGACGTACATATGTCAGGGCTATTTGGGAGAGGGGACCTCAACTGAGAAAATGACCCCCACTAGATTGGTCTGTGGGAAAACCTGTAGTGCACTGTCTTGATTTATGATTGATGTGGGAGGGCCCAGCTCCCTGTGGGTTGCACTAACCCCCTGGGCTGGTTATCCTGGTTTTCCTAAGCAAGCAGTCTGAGCATGCCATGAGGAGCAAGCCAGTGAGCAGCATCCTCCACGGTCTCTGCTTCAGTTCCTGCCTCCAGGTTCCTGCCTTGACTTCCCTTCATGATGGAGTGTGACCTGAGAGTTGTACACTGAAATACCACCCCCCCTCGGAGTTAATTTTGCTCTTGATGTTTCATCACAGCAATAGAAATCTAACTGCGACACCTTCCTTCCCTGGCTCTTGTGGCCCCTCTCCTCAGCTCTCTTGGCTCTTCCCAATGGGAAGAGGAAGGAAGAGCAGAGAGGTACTGCAGTAGGCCAACAAAACCTAGAACAGCCAAGATCAGAGGGAGCAGAGCGGGCTGGTGGTGGAGAAGGTCCCTGCTAGGCGAGGCATTCTGAGTGTAGCTCACAGGATGCCTCTGGTGGAATTAGAAAACCCTGCCTTTGCCTCTGGAAGGAGCCATCCCCAGGCCAGAGTGCAAGGCTGGCTTTCAGTCCTTCCCACTCTCCCCTCGTTTGTTCAAGAGACAACGTGCTTAAGTCTACAGAAGAGTTCATCCTCTGAGGATACGAGGGAAGGTATCGGCCTTTGGTGCCTCCTCCAAATTGGGGTAAAGATCATCTGTGGTGTCACACTGTTTTTTTTTTAATTCTTCGGTATGATATTACACTGTCTGACTACACACAGCACATCTGTTTATACATTGGTGCTCTGATGGACACCTGCATTGTTTTCACTTGGGCCAGTATAGATAAGGGTGCTAGAAACACTTGTACCTACCCTACTTCATATGTAATATCAAGAAGTTTGGAGACCACCTCAAAATCCTTGTCTAAGTTAGATCCTCACACATCTGTAATCTTGGCACTCAGGAATCTGAGGCAGGAGAATCACCTGTTCAAGGCCAGTTTGAGATACACAGTGAGACTCTGCCTTCAAATACCAAAGACTGGGAATGTAGCTTTGTGGTACAGGACTTACTTAGTATGGGCCCAATCTCCACCACAGCATTGAAACAAACAGAAAAAAAGAAACCCAAAAGAGTCTTAGTCTAGTATGGGTCTCCAGAAAGATCTGAGCACAGGTCTGATTTCTATGTATCTATAAGGACTCCTACCCCTAAATGTCTTTAGTACACAAGGCCCTGGTTCAAGTGCTTTATACATCTTTACAAAACATCTGTAGTAAGGATGCTTTTATTCCTATTTTTTAAGTAAGGAATGTCACAGTCAGAGGTCTAATAATGTGCACAATATTGTACAGATAATTAAATGGCTAAACCAACTACTTTAAACTATTGCTTTTGGGCTGAGGGTATAGCTCATTGGCAGAGCATAGATTTAGTGTGCCCTGGGTTCAGTCCAAGCACACACAAAAAAACATCACTCACTCAGTCAATCAAACCAACCAACTAAAATTGGCTTGCTTCTAGAAAATTCTGTCCAGTTACCCAATGCTGTTACTTTCAGCCCATCTCCTGCCAGCAATCCATACTCAGCTCCATGTCAGCACCTGTCCACCTGAGATATGACTCCCACAAGGGGAATGACAGCTCAGGCCTGAAACTCTTACTTGTCTCACAGTCCCCCAAAGGAGCATATGCCTTCCCAGGAGATGCGCAAAAATATCACCACCCTCACCCAGGCGTCACGTTCATTCCCCGGCTGTCGGCTGACTTCCCCATTTCCTTATTTTAAACACAATCAAAAAAACATTCCTCCTAATCGTGGTCTGGCTCCCCTTAGAAAACAGCAAGCAAGCAAGCAGGTAAAGGGGCATCACCTAAAACTTGAGAAGAAGTGCCCCATCCAGACGCAGTGGTACACACCTGTAACCCCAGCATTCAGGAGATTGAGACAGGAGGATGGTCACCTCAGTGTCAGCCTGGGCTACCTGGTGAGACTGAGGCCAGGCTAGGTTACACAGTGAGATTCTGTCTAAAGTAAACAAAACCCCTAAGGAAACATCTAAAAATCCATCATCAAACAAACAACAAACAAGCAAAATGAAAGCAAACAAAGCACACAATACCCAAACCAAAAAAAAAACAAGTGTGATCGGCTCAGCACATGCTAAAGCGTCTGGTGTGTGAACACTCCGGGGCCAGGCTTTCCCCACCAGATCAAGGCAGTTTGCGCCCCAAGTCCTCCACTCACTCCACTCCAGAGCTACTCCGATACGGCACCAGTGGGAGCAACTGAGAGAAACCATTGCCTCTGAAACAGAAACCAGGAGGAAAGCTAACATTTCAATAAATAGGATTTGTAAAAAGGCGGCGCTGAGCGGTACAGTTACTTATGAAAGAGAAGGATCCTATCACTGAACCCAAAACCCTTTCAACAGACTATTTTAAGAAAGACTACAGCCTGCAGTAAGTTCCGACCCCTCTACGAAGCTCCCCAGGGCCTCCTTCGCTCTTCACATCCAAGTTCATCCCGGGACATCATCTCCACCTGCGGGATGTTTCTCCACCTGCGGGATGTTTCTCGGAGCACCTCCCTCTTACCTTCTGAAGCAGTGAGGGAATGCTACCTGCAGGTGTTCACGGGTGGCCGCCAGACACTCGATTTAGCAGCCGATCAGAGAGTTTTAAGGTCCCCCCGTTCCTCGTCTTCTCACACCCCAAACCCAGCAGCAATGGGAGCTCTAAAGAAAGGCATATCCACAGGGCTCTGCACCCCCTCTCCCCCCCACACCCAGATCTATATATAACACCTCTGAAGTTGTCAGCCTAACGAGCCACTTTCTGGCAGACCCGTTGCCATGACAATGACTGCTAATGAGCCCAGTGCTGTGATTGGCACTGCTTGAAGGCTCCTCCACAAAGGACTTGCCAGCACATTCTTCCTTCCCCAACCATGTAGCCAGCTGGACATCCAGAAGCAGCCAGGACATGGCTGGGAGCAGCTTGAAGGATTCGGGCCCTAGCAATTAGTTGATTGCTAGCACACTCTGAGTAATCCTAGACACAATGGTCTCTACTGCCATTTCTGTGCTCAGCAGGGGCCATGGTGGCAAAGAAACACTAGGAAGAGCCAGCCCCAACTGGGTCAGGTGTGTTGGTCACACCTGGATTTAATCTCAGTACCTGCAAGACTGAGGCAGGAGGATTGCCAGGAGTTCAAGGCCAGCCTGAGCTACTACATACTGAGACCCTTTCTCAAACAAAATTAGATGAACTGGGCTATTCTTTTCTGCTGGACACCTGTTCATGGTAGGAGGACTCCCACACAGAGCTAGCTACCCATGGCGGCCCCGCCTCCCACAACGATGTCCCACGCTTTCAAGGATTGGTCTACAGGAATGCTGGGCATTCTCTCTTTGTCTTGCTGGTGAAGCTACTGTTTCTCCAGTCCTATCTATTCAGACATTGCAAATCCCAGGAGAGGGCTATGGAGGTGGTAGGGTATGTCTGATAGGGGCACAGTGCATTCTGAAAGTGTCATTTTCATAGGCATAGGCTGGACTCTGGTGGTGACTTCATGTTCTTCTGAAAAGCCAGCAATTCGGAGACTTGGCCAGGAGAAGGAGGCCAGAGAGATGATAACAGCCCCATATACGCAGAGAAACAAACTATAGATGTGATTCAGGAAGGCAGTGACACACTCCCCTTGTTCACAGTTTAGTCTCAGCAGTGTCCAGAACATTGAATGAATGAATGAATGAATGAATGAATGAATGTTGGGAACTGAGCTTCAAACAGATGTGAGGCAGCCATTTCATCAAGGTGGGGGCAGAAGAATTGTACATTCAGGACTGCCCTCGGCGACACAGCAAGACCCTGTCTCAAACAAACAAAACAGCAACCACAAAACAAAAGCAGAGTGGATGTTTAGCTGGGTGTTGTGGTACAAACCTGTTACTCCCAGTGCTCTGGGATGGGGAGACAGGAAGATGCCTGAGTTCAAGGCCAGCCTGGGCTATATGTGGGACCTCTTTGTCAAAGAAAAACAAAAGAGCCCTCTAGCATATTATGGGCTAGAATTTTACATGCAGCCAAGCTTTTTTTTTTTTGAGGGAAAAATGACAGGAATAGCGTCTTCAGCAGATAAGGACTCTCACTCAGAACATCACTCCTGTTTCCCCTACAGCAAAGGGCAAATTGTCCTTCACTAGCCAGAGGGAACTGATTCCAGAACCCCCACAGATACCCAAATCCCCAGATGCCTGATCTTCTTGTCTAACTTTACATAGCATTTACACCATAACCTACATGTGTCCCCCTGCATATGTTAACGAACCAGGCATGGTGGCTTATGCCTGTAATCCTAGCACGTGGGAGGTGGAGGCCAGAGTAGTGCCGGGAGTCTCGGGCCTGGACTACAGAAGAGGTTCCGGGACATCCAGAACGACAGAGCAAGACCCTGTCTCAAAGAAAACCACCAGCGAAAACTGCCCTAAGTGCTTCTTGAGAGCCATTAAAAACAATGCAAGTGTGGTATAGTCACACACACTGCTTAGGGAATGACGGCGATAAACTCTATGCATGTTCAGAAAAAGCACAACTTCGCTCGCAAATATTCCTAACGATCGGGTGTGGGAACCTGTGGATGGGGAACCCATGGGCGCAGAGTACTTAGAAGATGTTCTCCAATGTCAAAAGTTTAAGAGAAACTAATGTGAAGAAAGAGGAAGTCATAGTGAAAGGGACCTAGATCGAACACTGAAAGCAACTGATAAAAGAAAGTGTCAATAGGGCTGGGGAGATAGCTCAGTGGGTGTAGTGCATGCTGGGCACACATAAGGACCTGAGTTCAGCTCCCCAGAGCTCACAGCCAAGTCAATAATAGCTGTTGCAGACCTGTAATTTCAGCACTTGGAGGAGACAGGCAGATCCCAGGAGCCAGCTAGCCAGCCAACCTGGCCAATCAGTGAGCTAAAAAGACCTAAAGACAAGGTGGAGAAACATCAGAATAAGGACACCTGGATGGATATCAGCCTCTGGCCTTCACGTGTGCTTGCACAGGTGAGCACACCTGCATATGGCACACTTATAAAAAGGCCCAGGGAGATGGCTCAGTCACTAACTGCGTTAGCCAAAAAAGTTCGACAACCCAAGTTTAATCCCAGGAGTCCACATAAAAAGTTGGATGTGGCAGCATGCATCTGTAATCCCAGCATTTCTATGACAAGATGGGAGGCAGAGACAGGAGAATTGCCCAAAAGCTCACGGACCAGCGTGTTTGGTCAGTTTTACAGCAACTTGACCCAAGTTAGAGCGATCTGGGGAGGACTCTCAATGGAGAAAATGCCTCTGTGAAACTGTTCATAGGCAGGCCTGCAGGGCATTTTCTTGATTAGTGATCAGTGTGGGAGGGCCCATCTCACTGTAGGTGGGGCCACCCCTGGGCTGTCGTCCTGAGTAGTATAAGACAGCAGGCTGAGCAAGCCATGGGAAGCAAGCCAGTAAGCAGCACTCTGTCATGACCTCTGCATCAGGTCCTGCCTCCAGGTTCCTGCCTTGAGTTCTGCTCTGACTTCTCTTGATGATAGACCGTGAAGCAGAAAGATAACATGAAATAAACCCTTTCCTCCCCAAGCTGCTTTGGGTTACGGCATTTTTATCATAGTAACAGAAACTCTAAGCAAGCAACAGACAGCCTGGAGTATGCAATGCAGTTCTGTGGCCAAGACAAGAGATACTCTGCCTCAACAAGGTGGAAGGCAAGAACTGACTCAGGAAATACGTCCTCTGAACTCCCAAACACACCCGTACATATGCACTGCACTACACACACACACACACACACACACACTAAATATATATATATATAATTACAAATTCTGTTACACAATTAAATTTGCAAATTGTTGTTTATATAGAGGGGGAAAACAAGCGACAAACAGTCTAAGTAATACCGGAAACTATCAAGAGGCAAGAGAAACCAAAGTGAGGACCCTGTGGAGACAGAAGTAGGCTCTTGTCCTTCCTCCTATCTGCTCTGGTTTGTCCCCTAAAGTTTCACTCTCTGGAAGCACAGCCCCCAGGGGAATGATGCTGAAAGGTGGTGGGACCTTTAAGAGGTGGGGTGTAGTAGGAGGCCATCAGGTCTTTGGGAGGCACCATCTCTGTCTCCTGGGACTGGATTGGGTACCTTGGGATTGGATTGATGGTTATAAAGAGAGCTCAGCTTTCTCAGCCAGCTCTTCTTGCTTCTTTCATTGTGTGACAACTCTCTCTGTGTCCTTGACTCTCTGTCTCTGTCTGTCTCTCT
>CABHPH010134607.1:0-46331 GCA_902168325.1 Peromyscus nudipes | reverse complement strand
ACTCGGGAGGCAGAGCCAGGTGGATCTCTGTGAGTTCGAGGCCAGCCTGGTCTACAGAGTGAGTTTCAGGAAAGGTGCCAACACTACACAGAGAAACCCTGCCTCGGAAAAAAAAAAAATACACATAGCCATGATGATTTAAAAACAGACAATGTCGTTTAAAACATGAAGCTCATTAATTCAAACTAATGTGAAGAATGCCTATAACACCTACCCAAACAATGAAACAAACTATCAAGCAATAAATGTGATACCATGGCCTGACTGTTCTAAATATGCATGAACACACACTCATCAAATACTTACACACATGGACACAGGCAGAAAAATGCATAAACTCAAACAGGATGTGCACAAAACCTTAAAAAGTTGTCATGCTTCATGCATCAGAGTGACCTTTTATATTACTATAGTACTTATATCTTTCTTATATCTTATATCAATCTTATATCAATAAAAACATCCTACTCTCATAATTTAAGTATGCAAATATACTTGGGTAAATATTATGTAAAATGCGTATTTATCAGTGCACCTGCTAGAGAGGCTGAGAGCACTTCAACCTCATAATGTGTTTGTGTATCTTATAATCTAGGACCATCACTGTGCCCTCTCTGACCAGCTGAACTAGATGACCATAGAAGGGGCTTCCGAATGGCTTTATTGTCACCTAGAAATGTGCTCAGAGTCTCTCAGTAGCAGATGCAGATTAATTTTTGTGCATTTTACATTGCTAAAGCTCTTCACAAACCCACATTATCTTTTAAGTATTCGGAGTGAAAAATCTCATGTTGACTTTGTAGATTTCTTTCTAACACAAGCTTCTTGTTGTACCAAACACTGGTTATACAAGAGATGAAATCATTCAGAAAAGAAGTTTTATTGGTTAAAAAAGAATGCCTGAAACACTTAGAGTGGTCTGTTTTGTGATTTGTACTACTCAGAGTGGAAGAAGAAAACACAAAACAGAACAAAACATTGCCACAGTGGAGCACACAAATAATCCCAGTACTTGGGAGGTGGAGGCAGGAGGATAATGAGTTTTGCAGTCAACTTTGGATATATAAGGAAAGAAGGCAAACAATTAAGAACTGTGTATAGTGAGGCCAGCAAGAAGGTGAAGAGGGCGAAGCCCTTGCTATGGAAGCCGACAACCCACATTCAACCCCAGGAACCTATGTGAAGGGGGAAAGAGAGAGCTAACTCCTGACCTCCACTGTAGCACAGGCATGCCCACATGCACATCATACACATATAAGCAACAGTAGTTATTATTATTTTTTTAAAGAACTGCGTACTGGTAACCCTGGAGTTACTAACTAAACATAATAGACTTAGGGAAGTTGAAGGGACCCAAATATTAACTTCTTTCCTTTTCAAAGCTGCCTTTAAGTTAACTGGGTATGGTGCCTTTAAGTTCAGCACTCAGGAGGCAGAATTCTGCAGGCAGATCTCTGCGAGTTTGAGACCATCCTGGTCTAAAAGTCAAATTCCAGCCAGGCTCTGTCTTAAAAACAAACAAATGAACAAAAACACCATCCTGAGGGTGCAAAGGCACAGTGGGATGCATCTCTGCCACAGTCCAAAATGACTGGGAACAGGGAGGCTCTGAGCTCCTGGTGATGTCCTATACTGCCCAACTCTGGCCAGAGTCCCTCCTTCACAGAGTCAGACAGCTGGGCAGAGGGGAGATGAGAGGTTAAACTAGCTCCCTTTCTTTCACTGAAGACAATTAGTCAGAAGTGAAAAGAAGTCCCATTTCAAAGGATGTTACTCTAGTAGTTACAACACACGATATCAGTGCATCGACCCTCACAACACATAAGTGTTCTCACATTTTTACAGTGAAAATTCATTGACATTCAGGCTCCATCACTCAGATTGGGATGGCCACAACACTACAGCACATGAATATAACAAAAGTCTACGCATTAAGAACTAAAGAGCAGAGGAAAGCTCCCATAATTCATTAATTCATTCATTTACCTCTATTTGTTGGACACTAGCATCTATCACAATATTAAACTGTAAGTAACATTGGTACCCAGAGTAAACAAGATCCTTCTTACTTGGCACATAGTCTAAATGGACATTGACAAAATAATGTATGTAATTATAAGACAGGATATAGTATAAAGGAAAACTGCAGGATGCTACTGGCAAAAATAACTGGTGACATGATTTAGAAACAGGAGGGAGAATTGTCTAAAGAATTATTTCAACTGATACCTAGAAGGGTCACTGTTCACCAAGGGTAGATAAACAGGCAGGTAGAGCAGCAAACTGATCACTTGGGGAGGCAAGGGGGAGAGCCGTTACAAAAGTCTTCAGGTGGATGGAAGCTTGGCAGGTTTGAAGCAGTAGAGCAAGAAGCGGCCATATTGAGGTTATTTAGGCCACAAGGACTTTAGGTTTCACTATGTTCCCTAGGAAGCCCGTAGTAAAAAGGAATGATGGGATTCAATTCACCACAGACTGGAGGCTACGCGAGTGCAGGCAAGGCAAGCGGAAAAAGGACTGTGACTGAGATCCAGTGAGAGAGACAGAATGGTGGCTTGAACTTGGGTAAAAGCAATGGAAACAGAAGTGGAAAAATTCAAGAAACATCCCATAGGGAGGGAATAGTAGCAAAATATGGAGGTGGATTGGGGTGAAAAGCCTGACCAATGCCTAGAAAGCAGGCTCAGAGGCTGGTTCTTGAAACTGAGCTGGGTTTTAGCTGCTGGAGCAGAAGAGGGAGACAGGGAAGAGTGAAGGCCTGTGCCACATTCTTGAGAATCACAAATCAACAACACTGGTTGGTATAGACTATGAGGGCTTTAACTTCTAACAAGAGTTTTGTTCTTGTTGATCTGCTTGTTCAGTCGGGGAAATATCCTGTCAGATTCATTTCTAGTTTCTAATCAACTTGAAGAATTCAAGATTAAGAAAGATTTGGGGCAAAGATTTGGAAATTATGTTTAGATGATGAAACCAAGACACTCAGGTAGGGCATGAAGCAAATGGAATCCATGTTTAACCTTTGGGAGACTTCTGCTTTTGAGGAACACAGAAAGAAAAATGAGAGAGAAGCTGGGATACATGCAGCCATCATAAAGTGTGATATAAAAGCAAAACTCCAGTTATCTGATAATTACAGAGCATTTTTATGTGTCAATTTCTGTCCTAAGGTGTTCATACATACTGAGACTATTTACTGTGATCTTGTGAGGTGGGTTCTATTGTCAACCTTACTTATAAATACGGAGACTGAGGCATAGGTAGTTAACTTGCCCAAGGTCACTGACCTAGGAAATAGTAGAAATTGTAAATACTATTGCTGTGGAACAATCTCTAAATTCTGTAAATATGTATTACTCTCACTGGTTAATAAAGACCCAACTGGACTATACCTGGGCTGGAGAGACTGGGCAGGAGAGTCAGACTAGAAGAATTCTGGGAAGAAGAACAGTGGAGTCAGAGGAGTCGCCAGGAGACACAGAGGGAGCAAGACATGCTGGAGGACAGGTAAAGCTACAAGCCATGTGACAGAATGTAGATGAATAGAAATGGGTAAATTTAAGTTGGAAGAACTAGCTAGTAACAAGCCTGAGCTATTAGCTGAGCATTTGTAATTAGTATAAGCTTCAGCATGTTTAACTGGGAGCTGCTGATGGGACAGAAAGTTCTGCTTACATCCTATAAACCTCCAGGTTGAGACTTTAGGATTCATCCCCACCGTCCTCTCCAGACTGTCAGCAACACAACCCTCCACGCAGCTTCTGATGAACCATCCCAGCCTCTGGATTTCACGATAAATTTGACTGGGGCAACAAGGGAATGAAGATGGGGCAGACACACAGGCAGATACACCTACAGGGAAGCCAGGATTGGGTGGCTGGGCTTAGGGCTTCTATTAGGCTCAGCACTGGGGAGGGGGGAAAAACTGGTCTCAGTGGGAGGTCTCTGTAAGGCTGCAGCCTCAGGATGTGGTCATCACAGAGGAAGGAGGAAGCTGCAGGAGTCATTTTTTGCACACACTTGTCAATTGCTCATTTAAAAAAAAAAAACAAAAACAAAAAAAACTTGTTCAAGGACCAGGGGGAGGCTTTGTCATTGCCTCTGAGCCTTACCAAGAGGAAGGTTCTGCCAGTTCCCATGGATCTGAGCCCTAATGTCCTTGACATGGCCCTGCCCAAGTCAACAACACACATTCATTCAGGACCTAACCCACTCTTCACACATTCATTCAAGGCTTCCTCAGTTCCCTATCTCCACTTCCACATTTAGTACATATTAACTCATCCCACCCTATTCAAAACAGAATCTTTAAAATAAATAAATAGGGAAATATTACCTATAGAAGGTCTCATTATACCCTTGCTATTGCAGAAATACTGGGGTTGGCACTTTGCATTAAACAAGACCATCAAACCACCTGGAAAACAGGCTAACTTTAAAAAATATAAACCATAATCCTTACAAAAGAATTTTACACACACACACACACACACACACACACACACACACACACACACAAGTTCCTCTGCCTAGGGTTTCAGTTAACTGGAGTCTAATCTTCTCATTCAACCTAATCTGAAAATATTAACTGGAAAATACCAAAAATAAACAACTCATACAATTTAAATAACTTATTGTAGAATATTACAATTATTCTATTTATTAGTAGTTGTTATCACTTATGGTGCCTAATTTATAGCTTAAACACTCACAGGAATGTGTATTTCTAAAATAGTATATACCAGGTTTGGGACTGTGGCTCCAGGCAGCCACTGGCATCTTGGAATGTTTTCTCACATTGGGGAGAGGGTGACTGTTTATACGTAAAGATATTTGTGGAAAATTTCAGGTCACAGTTACCATAGGCACTTGAAACCAAAGAAATTACAGTGGGTAAGGAGGGACTACTGAAGAAATAGACAGACAAGCATATCAGTGTGTTCTAGTAAAGTAGAAGCAGAACGATAATGAGCAATAATTTTGCTATCCTGACACAGGAGGGATCATTTGTGTGGTCAGAACTAAGGGGTGCTCTGGGCACATGGTAACTACTAAATACCTTAGGATGCATAGGACCAACTCCTAAAACAAGAATAATCCGGCCTAAATTTTAAATAGTGCCAAGTCTTAGAAATCTTTCTGTAAAATAATATCCACCCTGAAAACTAGATCAAACCTGAAAATCTAAGAGAGATGCAAGTAGTAGGAGATCAGCACGCTTTTAAACACACGTGTGTGTAATATATGTGTTGTGATCCACATTTAAAGATAATCAGCTTGATTTCAACCTTTTTGATGTTCAATAAATCTAATATCATTTCTTATCTTTAGTTTCTTGCTATTCCACTAATGAAAAGTTGATCTTTTTTCCAAAAATCCTAATGTTCAACGCTTTTATTTTCTTTACAATTAGGGATTTTTAATGAAATGCTCTATTAGATAAAATAATTATACATATAAAAAGATTTAAAACGTCAATTGATAAATATTGGCATCTCATTAGTTAGTACTAATGAGGCATAGACACTGATGTTTCTTCCCCAAACTTCCTGTCACCACTGTCTTTACATTCTCTCACAGATTTGGGTGTTTCACCTTAACTCAGGGGAAATGCTTGTGCCCGCATAACAAAGCCGGAGTTCACACTGGACGCCTGTCCACAGCCCAGGACATGATACCTGTGGGCTCTGCCATTTAACAAGTGTAAGAAGACAATGAGCAGACATCATCACAGAAACTCATCCTCATCCACACACTGCCCAAGAGCATGACATTTTATGCTTATAAACTAACACAATTAAATTGCAAATATTTTCTCACAGTCTCTTCCAATGGTGGCCAGGACAATATATTGTTAATATGAAGCATTTGTTCAGCCAGCTGGACATAGTTCCTGTGTGATTTAGGTGGAAGCAAGCTCCACTGACTTCTCTATAGACTCAGCAATGCAGTTGGCTTTTCTACGAATCCCAACAATGCTGGCGAATGTGACCATGAAATGTCAATCTTCATCCAAAACCAAAAGAAGGACTTAAGGTAATTTCAAACATAGTCATTATTGCATTATACTAAAAGAGTAAAAGCACGGAAGTACTCCACGTAGACCCAAAGCAGAGTAACATATTTTAAGGAATTTTATCTTAGACTGAAAAAACTATAATGTTAGGACTGACAGAAAGGGGAGTAGCATTAACTACTGAAATGAGAGTAACAGTCTATGAACTAGAAAGTAAGAATGAATTCCCCGCTATTCCCTGTGCATAGTGAACTGACATGTAGTATGTTCGGGCCAGGGGAGGGTTTGCCTATCAGCAAGTTTCAGGATACACAAAGACGCAAATGACGTCTTTATCTGGGACTTTAAAAACACACTCTCAGCTTTATACTGAAATCCATTTAACTTAAAAAAAAACCCACTTAAATTTTATGTATAAACATAATAACAGAGGCTTACCTCAAGCATTCAGCATCATATTGAGGCTTTTCTTTGACTTTTATTTTTTCTGCCTCTAGGTATTTGGTGGTATAAATGGCTTCAGTCTCTTCATCTTTAAGAACTAAACAATTAAGAAAATTTCTATAATCATTTAATAACTGAACAAAGAAGTTATCTTTAGTCATTCATAAAAAACTCTTATTTTTGTGATGTATATCAAATATACATAAAAATGATATTTATTTTCTAATTTAACATAGCAATTAAAGGCACAAAAGATCTTCACAGAATTTGGACCTAAGGAATATCAGCTCTTGCCAGGTCTGGTGGTACAGGCCTGTAATCCCAGCTTTTCAAAAGGCTAAGGCAGGAGAGTTGCCAGTTCAAGACCAGGATGGGCAACTTAAGCCCTTTCTTAAAACAAAAAATAGTAAAGAGTCAAAGGTACAGCTCAGCACAGAAAGCCTGTGTAGCCTGTGTCAGGCCCCAGACTCAATCCCCACAGCTGGAAAAAAAAACAGACAAAAAGCAGCTGCAACAGTAACCAATTCAGTTGTGTGCTCTACACATTATTTCTGTAAAACAGCAGAAGCACCACCCACCAGGATAATGTGTCTTTAAATACCAACCCAACACAGTCATACGCAGAACATTGTATTTACTAGCAGGACAAATGGACTCATGAAGCTAATACCTTTAAGCTCTTTCTGGAGAATAAATAATTCTTTTAACAGTTGACTTTTTTGTTTTTGAAGTTCCTGTAACTGGGCACTGTTACATTCCATTGACTTCATTTCTAGAAACAAATACATTTATCACCAAAAAGTTACCCAGGAATAATTTTAATCAGAGAGGTTAACAATCTGTACACTGAAAACTATCATTGGTGAGAGACAATGAAGACACAACTAAACAGAAACAACTCCATTCATGAAGAATCAATACTTTTAAACTATCCAAATTTCCCAGAGCAGTATACATGTGCAGGGCCATCCCCATGAAATCTCTAACAGCATTATTCACAGAAATAGAAAATATAAAACTGAAAATATAAAGAAATAAATAGAAGAAAGCATTTAGGCAGCATATGGTCAACTTAAAGTCCCAATTGGATTCCCTTGATCACTTAAGGAACTGTCTTTAGTAAACTAACCAGCATGCATCAATCACTAGTATGATAGGTTAGTTGGGCTAACAAAAGGTGCAGAAATATTCCATTACCACCAAATGAAAGAAAAATTTCACAACTTCCCAAGATAATAAGAAAGCCACACACTGTAACTGAAACTTATTCAGGATGACCTCCACACAAGACTACAGTTTCCCCAATGCCACTCGAGTTTCTCATACCTAAAAGCCTTTACCTACACCTTTAATTTTCCCAGATGACACCAACTGTCCTTAAGACTTGTCTCCTAGGGTTTTTTTTTTTTGTTTGTTTGTTTTATTTATTTTTTAAATTACACTCATGATATTCATTAATTACACTCATGATATTAATCACATTTGTGGTATTCATAGATTACATTCGCAGTATTCATTCAATTATATATATATATATAATATATATATTATATATATTAATTTTAAATGCCGAGTGTCATTTATTGAAGGGGGGAGGAGGTCTTAAATACAGGCTTACAGCACAATGGGAGGACCCCGGAGGGCAGACGTTCACTACTGATGTTTTACAATCTTGCTTCTAATCTGTTAACGCCCATTTATTCAGGATACACAGACAAGGAACTTCTCTTAAGCATTCAGGAGGGTGGAACCTGGCAGGGAATTAGCATAGGGAGGATATCAAGGTCAAGGTCCGCAAGCAAGGCAATAGTTACCCAAAACGGGGGGCCAGGGCCTTACAGGTCCCCCTTTTATTAAAAAATGAGCTTCTGATTTGGGTTGCGTGGGACATCAGCAGGTCACCTTACCCATCATGTCTCCTAGGTTTTTAAGTATTTTACTCTTCTGCCATTGATTTTGGGACTCCAATCACATATTCTGCTCTGAGTTTTTTAAAGTCTTAATTCTCTTCTATGTTCCCGCACTCTCTGGTTGGCTGTTAATACCTTCTAGGGAATTATCATCAGATACTGCACTCTTGAAACCCTAGTGTTCTTTTTGTTTTCATAAAACATCTTTATTGAAATGCAAATCAACTATAGTATAATTAACCCCTTAAAGCACACAATTCAGCAGGCTATAGAATATTAACAGGTCCCACATCTGCCATCATTACTTTGGACCACTCCACTTCTGTTAGCACACATTGCTTAGTTTCCCCAGATCTTCTTCCTCCTAGGCAACCACTGTTGCACTTTCTGTTTGTATGGATTTGCCTATTCTGCCAATGAACCAAAGAAGAATCACAAAATGCATAATTTTGTGTCTGGGTTATTTCACACAATGCAATAATTTTAAGGTCTATGTTGTACCATGTAGCTGTGTGTTGCGGAATATTAGTACATTGTGTGAAGATGTATTGCTGTGAAGCTAAATGGCCAATAGCTAGGCAGGAGGTATAGGCAGGACTTCCAGGCAGAGAGAGAGGAAGTCAGAGGGATGAATCTAGGCTCACAGGAGATGCAAGGAGATGCAGAACAAGCATGATGTGCAGAAAGAGAGGTAAAATCCACCACATGGCAGAACATGGATTAATATAAATGGGTTAAGTTATAAAGCTAGTTAAAAACAAGCTTAAGCTAAGGCCAAGCTTTCATAATTAATAGTAAGTTTCCATGTCATTATTTGGGAGGGACAGAGATAGACTCGTTATATTTGGCATTCCAAAGTGAGGCACAACCATACGAACAGAGAAGTCATACAAACCAGCACTGCCAATAGTTGCCGCCTGGGCCTCTCCAAGAGCCCAGAGCCAAGTCCAACAACTTCCCAGAGCTGGGGCAGTAAACCCACCAGCATGAAACTAGGCTCTCGGTGAACGAGGGGGTGGGGGAAGCCAGCCACTAGAGCCACATGGAAAGAGGGCCTAACCATAGCCTTACAATTTAAGATTTCTCTTGTGAAGTCAGAGAATGCTACGGGTACTTAGTAAAGCCAGGTCCAGACACACACACACACACACACACACACACACACACACACACACAAAAAAAAAAAAGTTACAGTAGACTTAAAAAGGTGCTTAGGTGCTTAAGAAAGAAATGAAAATAGGTATAGACAATCATAGAAAAAAATAGTTTGAAAATAATAAAGTCTTTAAAAAAAGACTAAAGTAATATAAAAATAAGCCACTGTAAAGATGGAAAATATTGTAACACAGAGTTTGGACTTTATATGGTGCTTCATTAATTTTGAATTTTTTGAGTACTAATGAACAAGAAAAATAGCAGCTGAGAGACATTGGATTATGGAAACTGCTATATTATACCAACCTATATATTTTATATTTTAAGAGTGTCTTAACTTCAAATTGGAAATCAGAAAATGTGTTGTGGGAGAGGTTATGCCTTTGTTTCCATAGGAAACAAAAAGTTACGGTTCATTTCAAAATTAATAAAGATCAGATCTGATCGGGGGAGACCTCTAAGGGGAAAAGCCAGAAAGACTATAGGACAGGTGCCATATATGCTGATTGCTCAACATGGGAACAGCTCTGAGACAAGATGAGACATGATATATCTTGTTGGCTACAGAGTCCTCATGACTTATTATTACATGCCATCCTTTCATATGGATGGATAGAGATTGATATTACAATTTGGTTATGCAGTTCAAACAGACTTATAAAGTTGACAGATGCCTTTCATCTGCTCAAACATAGAGCAGAGAATCATCTTTAACTGACTTGTGCACACCACACATTCCATACTTGTGTTAATGCAAATATATATGTTACCTTTAAAATTCTGTATGTTTTCAGAAAGAAAAAAGGACCAAACACCAGTGAAAAAAAGTAACCCAGGTGATTCAACCTCTTAGAATGCCACTGTTGCAGGTTCTTCAAAATTCTGCATCCAGAACAACTTCAAAGTTGCTGGCTGAGATGGTCCAGCATCACAGACTATCTAGCCAAGACCAGACAAGCTCTACACTTTCCTGTAGCTAGAGTTTTCTCTCCAGGTCACGCCAAGCCCCGCCAGTCCCGGAGTCCACTTATAAAATAAACACACAGACTCTTATATTATTTAAACTGTTTGGCTTAATGGCTCAGGCTTCTAGCTATCTAGTTCTTACATCTTAAATTAATCCATTTCTATAAATCTATACCTTGCCACGTGGATCGTGGCTTACCAGCATCTTCACATGCTGCTTGTCCTGGCGGCGGCTGGCCGTGTCTCCCTCTGCCTTCCTGTTCTCTCAATTCTCCTCTCTGTTAGTCCCGCCTATACTTCCTGCCTGGCTACTGGCCAATCAGTGTTTTATTTATCAATCAATTATCCACAGCACTTTCCCATCACACAGAGACTAAACAAAACAATAATAAAGCTAGCACTCCCAGGATTTGACCTTCATCCCAATTTTCTCAGGGTCCCCTAAAGATGTCATCACTCCCAGACAATAAGAAGCAGTGTAGGGAACATGACACCCACATTCCCAAGAGGTGAGGTGGGTGGTTTTTGGTCATTCAATGGATTATAGGTGTTTATCATCATTAGAGGGGTTGGTTGCAAGTTGTTGTTGGTCCTGGTCAGGAAAAAAAAAATGAACAAAGAAGATTAGATCCAGGGATATCTTTCTGAATGGAAAAGGGGGGATATAGTATAGAAATGACTGGTTAAAAAGGCAGATTGTTGAGTCTACTTTTGAACTAAAAAACAACTACTAGTTTCAATTATTTTACATTGGTATGGATTTTTGTATAATAATACAAATTTAAAGTTATTTTCATTAGAAAATACTCAATATATGTTTCTACTCTTAAGATATTTTCATATATTAATATAAAATTGAAGGTTATTTTTGTTCACACATATATATATTTCTACTCTTGTTGAGGGTATTGTACCAATGCAGCTTATTTAATAATGTAATGTAAATTTCAGTCTTTGAAAGTTATTATTACAAACTTAGGATAACTAAGAAATACAGGTTAGTACTTAGTCATATAACAATGAAATTTGTGGCCATGTTAGGTGTGTTTTCAAGGTCAAACAGAGATATATTTTAAATAGACAGATGGTGTTCAAACATTTCAGAGACTGACAGGATATGACATTTAAGATGTCTTAATAACCTAAGGCTTTTCATGACAGTAAGACATGTCTGCTCCTGGCAGTACCAATTTACTTCAAAAAAGAATGATAGGCATTGAAGAAACTCCATTATGGAGTTTGCTTTTATTGTGGCAAAGCCAGTCATTTGGGCAAGAAACTACCCTTGCCTCAACTGCTTACAGTATGCTGTCCAAATCGGAAGAGCAGGACACAAAACAAGTCAACTGTCGAACTTTTCGAAGACAAGGTAGGACATTCCTTCAAAATTCCTGCTTCACAAACCAGTCTGTCAGATATTCTAGGCCTGTAGGACAAATACAGATGCCCAACATTACAGAGGAACCTTGGGTGACCGTACAGGCAGATAGATGTCTTTGTCATTTCTATAGTTTTGGAAGTTTCTTGTTCTGCACTTCCTGTTTACTCAAGTAATATTATGTCCTTCTCAGGTCTTTGATGGGGGTTGAAGACTAGATATAGTTTTCCTTGTTACCAAATTTTAAAAAAACTTACAAAAGAGATGTAAAGTTTATAAAGGTTGAGAGACATAAAAGCTTAAGTTGTTTATTTAAGAAAATGTTATAAGGTCTAAAATGATAGGTTTAGGTTGGTAATACAAGTTATGATAAAAAATCATTTAGGTATAAAACTGTGGACTAAGATAGAATAGATAATATAGTATTTTCTCTGAATTTGCCAAATACATATGGACTAAATGTTGTAAATGTAATTCTTACTTGATAATTATTCTTCCCTTTTTATTTAGACAAAAAGGGGGAAATATTTGCAGAATATCTGTACATTCTGTGAAGATGTGTTGCTGTGATTATTCTAATAAAAAGCCAGATGGCCAATAGCTAGGCAGGAGGTAGAGGTGGGACTTCCACGCAGAGAGAGAGGAAGCCAGAGGGATGAATCTAGGCTTGCAGGAGATATGAGGAAATGCAGAGCAAGTGGGATGTGCAGGAAGAGAGGAAACAGCCATGAGCCACATGACAGAACATAGATTAATATAAGTGGGTTAAGCTATAAGAGCTAGTGGGACAAGTCTAAGCTAAGGCCAAGCTTTCATAATTAGTAATAAGTCTCTGTGTCATTATTTGGGAGTTGGCTGGTGGGACACAGAAAGACTCATAACACCTATGTTTTATTCTTTTTTTAATGAGCTCCTCCAAGTTCTATTATATAGATATACCTTGTTTGGGCTTTCAGTAGCTGACAAAGTTTGGAGTTGCTTACACTTTGGGGCTACTATGATTGGTGCCTCTGTGAATACATTTGTACAAGTTCTTATGTGGCTCCTATTTAGTTCTCTTAAAAGCCTAGGATAGAATTGTTAATCCACCCATTCTTAGGATAGATGTTTTGAGGAATCACCTGTCTCCTAAAGCAGTTGCACACCACATTCTTTCAGCAATGATGAAGTTTTCAGTATCTTTGTATCCTTTTCAGCTCTACCACAGGTCCTTTACAGCCACGCTTATGCTATTTTGTTGCAGTTTTGATTAACACTTACCTGATGATGAGTTTGATTTGGCAGTTCCTCTATCTTTTGGGGTATGTCTACATAAATACTTTGTCCATTTAAAATTGGGTTATCTTTCCAATATTTGTAAGAGTTGTCATATTCTGGCTACCACTCTTATCAGATGTATGATTTGTAAATAGTTTCTCCAATTAGTGGGTCTTTTCCCATTGTAGATAACATCCTTTAAAGAAGTCTAAATTATCTATACTTTGTATGCATATCACAATAATGCCTCTACTCAAGGTATTCTGTTTTAAGTGCTCTGTCTCTCTGGCTCTCAAGTTTAGGATTTTGGTCCATCGTAAGTGACTTTTTGTACAGTATCAGAACTGTCCAGTATTAATACTGGCAGAAACTATTCTTTCCCAATGAATTATGTTGACATTATAATCACAAATCAACTAACCATAAAAGAAATTACTTCTTGGCTTTAATTAAATTTAATTGATCTACATGACCATCTCTTACCAATGCCACATTATCTTTATTACTTTACTTCTTCAGAAGTTTATAATTGGGAAGTTTGAATCTTTTCTCATCAATATCAGTGTTAGTTTGCCGATTATTTCTCAGGTATCAAGCTAATTTTGATACACTGAATACATTCCTAAGTATTTTAGTTTTTCAATATTATTATAATAGATTTTTCTTTTAATTTTTTAAAAAATTATTTATTGTATATGTGAGTACTGGCATGAATGTGTGTGTGGTGTGTGCCTGCAGAGGTCAGAGGAGGCTAGCTGATCCCTGAAACTGGAGTTACAGATGGCTGTGAACCACCTGTGGGTGGTGGGGACAACCTGAATCCTCTACAGGAGCAACAAGTGTCTTATCCACTGGGCCATCACTCCAGCCCTATAAATAGCATTGTCTTAAATGCACTTGAAATGATTCAATCTTGCATGTTGCACTTACACCCTGCAGCTCTGCTGAGCTTGCTGGCTCTGGGAGCTTTCCCTGGCTTCCTTGGGATTCATAAAGAGGTTAGACTGTCAGTGGAGGTAGTACCTCAGAGAAACCGTCTTGGAGAGGACAGGTTTCTTCTGGCTCTCAGCTTCAGAGGTTTTAGTCCAAAGCCTTCCAGCTCTACTTCTCTTGGGCCCACCATGGAACAGAATATTGAGGTGGGGGTACATGGTAGAGCTTCCTCACGGAAGCCAGAAAGTAGAGAGAAAGTAGATAGGAACAAATACATCCCACACGGTCTACTTCCTTCAACTAGATCCTAACTCCCACTAGCCCAACCAGCTATGACTTCATGATCTAATTATCTCTTAGTAGCATCAGGAGCTGGGGACCAGGCCTTCAACACATTTCACACGTGAACCGTAACACAAGCTCTTTCTATTTTTAACTTCTTCCTGTCTCATTTGCATGCCTTCTATCTGCTTTCTTACTTGACTCCCTGGCTAAAATCCCCAGTACCGTGTTAAGTAGTCATGACTAGTGTGGCTACACTTACTTTGTTCTTAGGTGGGAAACGTTCCTTCTTTTACCATTAAGAATAACATCAGCTTTGTGTTTTTCATAAATACCCTTTAGGCTGAGGAGAGACCCCTTCTAGTTTTAGTTGACTAGATGTTTTATCAGTAAAGGGCACTGGATCTCGCCAATTATTTTTCTACATTTGCTTATTTTTCAATACTGTCCATTTAGCTCCCCATTATACTCATGACCCTGACTACTCTTACATGTATTGGGACAGTTTTCATTTTTTTCTTCTAATTGCACCATCTCTGTCATTTCTGTTTACATGTTTGCTGATCCAATGGCCTCACTGCTGTAAGTTACAACCCTTGCTTAATAACATGTCTAGCGGTTTTCATACTGCACTGTGGGGGTATTGTGTTCCCCAAAATACTGTGTATGCTAATAAACTTATCTGGGGTCAGAGAACAGGACAGCCACAATATTAAACATAGAGGTTAGGCAGTGGTAGCATACGCCTTTAATCCTAACATTCCAGAGGCAGAAATTCATGTGTTCAAGGATACACCCAAGCATGGTGACCCACGCCTTTAATCCCAGAAAGTCAGCCTTTAATCCCAGGGAGTGGTGGTAGAAAGCAGAAAGATATATAAGGCGTGAGGACCAGAAACTAGAAGCATTTGGCCTGAGCAGGCCTTTGGCCTGGAGAGGCCTTTGGCCTGGAGAAGCATGTGGCTGGTTAAGCTTTCAGGCTTCTAGCAGCAGTTCAGCTGAGATCCATTCTGGATGAGGGCTCGGGGCATCCAGTCTGAGGAAACAAGACCAGCTGAGGATTCAGCGAGGTGAGATAGCTGTGGCTTATTCTGTCTCTCTGACCTTCCAGTGTTAACCCCAATAACTGGCCTCAAGTTTGATTTTAATAATAAGAACTTTTAAGATTCATGCTACACTGCACATCACACATTTTGTTTGCAATATCATTGAATACTTGAGTTTTGTTTTTTTTTCTTCTTCTAAGGCTTGCTGATGTTTGTATTAATGGAAAGGTAAAGTGCTTTTGGGTCAGAGTCAGACACTGTTTATAACATTTTTATAGGGTGAGTCTATGAGAACATTTAGTCTTAGTCTATTTTTAATGTTTCTTTCAAATTTATATTTATTGTGTAAAAGTCTTTGCATTCATGTGTATATGTGCACTATACATGTTCATGATGCTTCCCATAGTCAAAATAGGGCATTGAATCTTCTGGAACTGGAGTTATAGATGATTGTGAGCCACCATGTAGGAATTGGGAACTAAACTAAGTCCTCTGCAAGAACAAGGGCTCTCAACCACTGAGCCATCACTCCAGCCCTCACCCTAGGTTAACTCAATCTAACTTTATCAAGTAGGGCTTTCTATTTAATAGAAATTTTCTATTGTGACTTCATGGCATGTAAACACCTCCTTTTCCATGTCACTGCTCAAAACTGCTGACTTCATCATTTCCTGGAACAACTTCTGTCCTGCTTGGAAGGTTTCCTCCATGTAAGGACCAGTTAAAAATCCTTCACATGAGTACAGGTTAAAATTTGCTCTCGGTTTCAGTGTAAGTTTCTTCTCTTCATGGACCTGTCCTGTAAGTTCTAGCCTCATTGGCCTCCTTGAGCGCCAATCTTCACATCTTCAAGTCAACCAACCACTTTGCATTACATAAGTTCTTCCACCCTGTGCAACTAAAAACTGCATCTTTACTGAAAGCAGAGCAAAAATGAGGCTGTGCTAATGTGTTTCTCCTCTCCACTGGATCACAACCCTGCATCATTTCTTGCTCTGAATATCTAAAATCATGTTTTCACATTTTTTTCCAGTCATCCAGTTGTTTGTGGTAGGAGGGAATTCACGAGTGGAAGCCATCCACACAGCATTCTTATCACCCTCTCACCAATCTCTCTTCTATACTACATTGCAAGCTCCTGAAAACATGACCTGGGCTTTGGCTATCTTTAAACTTCAGATCTTATTTCTAGCATAGTATATGCAGAGCACATAATAGGTCCACAAGAAAGCATGTGGAACTTAATTTAATGGATCATATAATTGCCTTTAACTATTTGTTTCTAACCAAGATAGATGGCTCAGAGGTTAAGAACATTTGTTTTTACAGAGGACCTAGGTTTGGTTCCCAGCATCCACATGGCAGCTCATGACCATCTGTAACTCCGGTTCCAGGGATCTGACTCACTTCTGACTCTTCTGGCTCCTGAACACATGTGGTGCACAGACACTTAGGCATAAAATAAAGGAACTATACTTTTAAAATAATTGTTTCTGTTCATTAAATAAGTAAAATTTCTATGAAAAGAAAGTCAACAACCTCACTCTGCTCCTTTCATAAATGGAAGACAGAAAGATGCTAAAGGTTAAATAATGACTCCAGGCCACCACAGGGCCCTTAAGACAGGAAAGACACGTCATTATCAGACAAAAGACTCAGCATTATCAGACAAATCAGCTTGTAACACCTGGCAAGAATCACGGAGAAATTTTGGACTGAAGTATTCCTGAGACAGAGGATATGTTGTTTTCAGTCCCTGTGGGAGCCCGTTCTCGGGTTACTCGTGGCTTTACCCAGCATGTCCGCATAGAGGATGATTAGGACCACGGGCCTGAGTGCAGGTGTCTGAAATGGTCTGCACTTGGCTGTGCTGGGGGGGGGGGAATCTTTTGCTCCACCCCCTTGGCGTCTCTATAAATACCCTGGGGCAGAAACAGTCAGAGCCCATTGGAAAAGGTTCCAGGCCCTCTCGAGGCTACTCTTTATTTTCTATCTGTTTATCTCCGAAAGATTCTCCACAATAAATCCTTCTATCTGATATTTCCTGCTGCTCACACTCAAGAAAACTCTGGGAAGCTGTGGGGTTGGTGGGTAAACGCCCCACAAGTCCCCAATCTCTAGGCTAAATAATTTAAAGATTTATATATTTATTTTGTTTGCCAGCAAAAAATTAGGTATGAGGATATACACACAGTAAGGCACACAGAAAGAAAGATCTGGTGCAATGCAGGGGCCTTGCGAGACTGAAGCCCAGTCTCACCTTGATTGACATGGGTTTTAAGGGTCGTTGGGGGGGTCTTCCTCTTCTCTCATTTAGGGTTGGTCAGTTTGAACACTGACAGGTGGCTGATAGGGCCACAACTTTCGGGTAAGCAAGACCTGGTGTGGCCTCAAACATGCTCAACAGCCCCACAGGCAGGGGAGCTCTACTGACAGGGAAAAACCTGGTACGCTTTAGTCTAAGGTCAGAAGGGTGAGGGAAAACGGCCCATCTCCACAGCTCACCTCTTTATATCTAGCCATGGCTCCTCTCTCTTGAAGACTGATTCTTAAAGGACAAAAGAAAACAAATGTACTGCCTCCCAACAAAGCTTACAAAACTGTAAGAACTGAACCTGTGTTTTAGGTAAGCTGTCCTCTCCTTTTTCTGCTGCCTCCTTTTTAATTTTATATTTTAATCACAGATTTCCTGGGGTACAACTGATAGAGCAATCACTTTTAGTTTCTTCCTCAGCCTCAAAGTCCAAGGCTTCCATCAACAGCTATATTGGTTTTTTTGTTTTGTTGTTGTTGCTGTTGGGTTTTTTTGTCTGTGTGGCAGCGGGGTGGGGGGGGGGGGTGGGGGGTGGGGTGGGGGGTGTTGTTAAGATTTTGAAATAGGGTCTCACTATGTAGCACTGGCTAGCCTGAAACTTGCTGTGTAGACCAAGCTGGTTTCAAGCTCACAAAGTTCTGCCTGCCTCTTTCTATTGAAAACTGGAATTACAAGTGTATATCACCAGGCCAGGCTAATAACTAGGTTTTAAGGCTATAAATATTAAACCAAATGAAGAGAAGCAAAATTCATCCTCATCTTTTAACAAGAGTGCTTTCCCATATGCCCATTGCAAATCATTAATAGACTAATTAATAACAGATTATTAGGCAAGGTCAAAATGAAATACATATCTTATTTTCTATCCAGGAAGAGCTAATACACCAATTGAGAGACGTGAACACAAATACTTTGAGAAAAATGTTATGATAATCATAGAAGTTATTATTCTGAAAGAAAATGATGAACCATCAATCTATAAATATTCAAATGTTTAAAATTAATATACTTTCACAAATATATATATATATATATATATAAAATATGAATTATTCCACATTCCTAATTACTCAGGCCCCAAATGCTGGCCTCAACACCTGTTTCTATCACATGGATCAACAATGTTGATGCTCTGCTGCTACAATCCTTATCTGACTGCAACATCTCTTGCCTAGATCCCTGCTGCCCTCTCCTGCTCACTCTACATCCCCTTGTTTGGGATTTTACTTCTCTTAAGAATGCTTTCAGCTATCAGAATGATTTGTCTGTCTGTCAGTCTGTCCGTCCATATGTCTGTCTATCTACCTACCTACCTATCTTATGTGTATGTGTGTGCACCATGTGTAGGCATGCATGCTCTCAGAGGCCGAAGGTGTTGGATCCCTGGAACTAGAATTACAGGTGGTTATGGTCTTCCAAGATTTGAGCAGATCCCAGAGAGATGTTTCTAGGCACCATGCATGTGGCAGAGGAAGTAGAGAAAGGAACTGTTCAACTCTGAGCAGAGAGCAGAGACACCAGGCAGTCTCACTTCCATTTGTCTTTGGGCTTGTCAGGGTTTGCTCTTCCATTCCTGCTTTTAATTTGTGCCACCACATCTGTTACCCTGACACTTGCCTCTCCCAACTCTTCTATCTGCCCTTGGCTGCCTCTGCTTTATCTTCCTTGTGTCCTGTATCAGTGATGAGCCAGACAAGTGCACTGAGATTTGAATAATCCCCGTTTTTATTCCTCATGGCTGTTGTTACATCCTTCTACTCAAGTGTCTCTTTTCTCTGTTAGACATCTTCCTTGGTTTACTATTACTTGTGAGTGTGTGTGTGTGTGTGTGTGTGTGTGTGTGTGTGTGTGTGTCCACGTGTGCATGTGTGTTGAGGCCAGAGAACAACCAGATAAAGTATTGTTCACAATTTTTGGTGAAATCACTATGGTGTTCACAGGCACAAACATACGTTAATCTCACTTATAAAGATTCAATTTTTTTTTCATTTTCCAGATTTTATTTTCTGTTAATTTGACAAAAGCAGTAAATTTTAATTGTTGAGACTTTACCAATGGGGTTGAATTCTGAAACACCAGTTTCTTTGCCTTCCCAAGATTCAAAATTTTTAAATAAAATAATGTCAAATAGAATTTATTAACATTAGAAGACTACAAGATCACAGTAAGGTTAATGACAGAACATTTGTTAATAAAATCCATTACTCTAATAAGTTCGTCAGGGGCTCTCTACTGGAGGCCACACCCGTACTAGGGACCCCAGGTAAGACACTGCCCACCACCCGTTAATACCCCTTACGCCCCACCCAGCAGTCCCCTATACCACCTCCTCCCTTGGGCTCCATATTCTGGCCTATAACTACCAGCAGAAGACTCCTGCTCTCTGGAGGCCACAAAGGTACTAGGAACCCCAGAAGACACCCACTCTACTGGAGGCCATGCTGGTATTAGGAACCCCAGTGACCACACAGGTATCCAGAACCCTAGAGGTCAGGCCAGTTCACAGAACCCTAGAACCCCAGAAGCAAAGCAAGCACCCCAAACCCCAGAGGCCAAGCAGACTACCAATACACCAGCAGAGACACACTACTGGACCTGAAGACTTGCTGGTCACCAGAACCACAGGCCACCCAGGCCAGAAGACCAGAGAGGAAAAAGAAAGCAAGGACAACAACATCCAGAAAGCATCCATCCAACAAAAATAAACTCAGAAGTCAGCACCTAAATTGAAAATAACCCCAAACCCAGATCATAAAAACAGCATCAACAATACCCAGGGCAAGATGGCACCATCAGAGCCCAGCTATCCTACTACAGCAAGCCCTGGGAATTCCAACACAGTAGAAACACAAGAAAATGACCCTAAATCCAATCTTATGAAGATAACAGAGGTCCTTAAAGAGGAAATGAAGAAATCCAGGAAAATACAAACCAACAGGTGAAGAAAATGAATTCAACTTTTCAAGACCTGAAAATGAAAACAAGCAATAAAGAAAACACAAACTGAGGGAGTCTTGGAGATGGAAAATATAGATAAGTGAACAGGAACTACATATGTAAGATCACCAACAGAATATAAGAGATGGAAGAGAGAATCTAAGGAATAGAAGATATGATAGATCCAGAAAATCTGGAGCACTATGAAAAGACCAAACCTAAGAATAATAGGAACAGAAGAAGGAGAAGAAATACAGCTCAAGGGCCCAGAAATTTTTTCCTTTTCTTTTTATTAAGAGATTTTTCTATTCATTTTACATATCAACCACGGATTCCCCTGTCCTCCCTCCTCCCACCCCCAGCCTTCCCCCACCCAACACCCCCCCACACATTCCCACCTCCTCCAAGGCAAGGTCTCCCCTGGGGAGTCAGCAGAGCCTAGTACATTCAGTTGAGGCAGGTCCAATTCCCTCCTCCCTGTACCAAGGCTGAGCAAAGTGTCTCAGCCTAGGCACTAGGTTCCAAAAAGCCAGCTCATGCACTGAGGACAGTTGTTTTGCAGAAAATATTTTTTAACAAAATCATAGAAGAAAACTTTCCTAACCTAAAGAAGGAGATACCAATAAAGGTTCACAAAGTTTACAGAAAAAATAGATTGGAAAAGAAAAGAAAGTCACCCTGCCACATAATAATCAAAACACTAAAGATACAGAACAAAGAAATATTAAAAGCTGCAAGGGGAAAAGGCCAAGAAACATATAATGGCAGACCTATTAGAATTACACCTGACTTCTCAATGGAGACGCAAAAGGCCAGAAGGGCCTGATAAGATGTCTAAGAGACCGTAGATGCCAGCCCAGAATACTATACCCAGAAAAACTTTAAATCACTATACATGGAGAAAATAAGATATTCCATGACAGTGTCAAATTTTAACAGTATCTAGCCACAAATCTAGTCCTACAGAAGGTGCTAGAAGGAAAACTAAGGATATTAGTTAATATCCCAACCTAAGGATATTAACTACACCCATGAAAACACAGGAAATAAATAATCTCACACGAGCAAAAGAAGGGAAACACACACACACACACACACACACACACACACACACAACCACCACCACCAACAACAACAAAATAACAGGAATTAACAATCATTGGTTATTAATATTCTCAATATTAATGGATTAAATTCACCAATAAAAAGACATGGGCTAACATAATGGATGTGAAAACAGGATCCATCCTTTTAATGCATACAAGAAACACACTTCAACATCAAAGACAGACATTATCTCAGAGTAAAGGGTGGGAAAAAGATATTCCAAGCAAATGGACCCAAGGAGCAAGCTGGTGTAGCAATTCTAATATCTAACAAAATAGACTTCTAACCAAAACTAATCAAAAGAGATGGGAAAAAAATACTACATACTCATCAAAGGAAAAATCCACCAAAATGAAGTCTCAATTCTGAACACTTATGCCCCAAGCACAAGGGCACCCAAGTGTATAAAATAAACACTACTAAAGCTAAAGTCAGACATTGACCCTCATACATTGATAGGAGGCTTCAATATCACACTCTCATCAATGGGCAGATAAAACTAACAGATAAATACTGGAACTAACAGATGTTATGAATCAAATGGATCTAGCAGATTTCTACAAAACATTTCACCCAAACACAAAAGAATATACTTTCTCCTCAGCCCTGACAGAATATTTTCCAAAAGTAACTACATACTTGGTCACAAAGTCAGTCTCAACAGATAAAAGAAAACTGAAATTACTCCCTGCATCTTATCAGACCACCATGGGATAAAGCTGAATTTCAACAACAGTAGAAACAACAGAAAGCCTACAAAGTCATGAAAACTGAATGACTCTATTAAATGACTACAGTGACAAGGAATTAAAAAAAAAGAAAGATATTAAAGGCTTCCTAGAACTCAATGAAAATGAAAGCACAATGAAACAAAACTTATGGGACACAATGAAAGCAGTGCTACATGGAAAGTTCACAGTACTAAGTATCTTCATAAAGAATTTAGAGAGATCTTATACTAGCAACAGCACAGCTGAAATCTCTAGAGCAAAAAGAAGCAAATGCACCCAAGAGAAGTAGATGGCAGGACATAATCAAACTGAGGCTGACATCAGTAAAAGAGAACAATGCAAAGAATCAATACAACAAAGAGTTGGTTCTTTGAGAAAATCAGCAAGATAGACAAACCCTTATCCAAACTAACTAAAAGGCAGAGAAAGAATATCCAAATTAACAAAATCAGAAATGAAAAGGGGGGACATAGTAACAGACACAGAGAATCATTACATCATACTTCAAAAATCTGCACTCCACAAAATCAGAAAATCTTAAAGAAATGGACAAATTTCTTGATAGTCACCAGCTACCAAAGTTAAATTAAGATGAAATAAACAATTTAAATAGACCTATAACCATCAAGGAAATAGAAACAGTCATTAAAATACTCCCACCCAAAAAAAGGCCAGAGCCAGATGGTTTTAGCACAGAATTCTACCAGACTTTCAAATAAGAGCTAGTACCAATGCTCCTCAAATTATTCCACAAAATATAAACAGAAGGAATATTACCAAATTCATTTTATGAGGCCAGAATGACTCTGATACCAAAACCACACTCTAACAAAGAAAGAGAATTACAGACCAGTATCCCTCATGAATATTGATGCAAAAACACTCAAATAAAATATCTGCAAAACAATTCAGGAACATATCAAAAAGATCATCAACCATGATCAAGCAGGATGCCTGAGATGCAGAGATGGAGCAACATATGAAAATCTGTCAATGTAATCTACCACATAAACAACTGAAAGAAAAAAATGCAAAATCATCTCATTAGATGCCAAAAAAGCCTTTGACAAAAGCCAACATCCCTTCATCATAAAAGTATTGGAGAGATTAGAGATATAAGGGAAAAAAACTAAACATAATAAAGGCAATTGACAGCAAGCCTACAGCCAACATCAAAGTAAATAGAGAGAAACTCAAAGAAATTCCACTAAAATCAGGAACAAGACAAGGCTGTCCACTCTCTCCATATCTATTCAGTACAGGACTTGAAGTTCTAGCTAGCAACAGACAACTCAAGGAGATCAAGGGGATAGAAATTGGAAAGGAAGAAGTCAAAGTACCTTTATTTGCAGATGGTTGATAGAATACATAAGCAACCCCCAAAATTCTACCAGGGAACTCCTACAGTTGATAAACACCTTTAGCAAAGTGGCAGGATACAAGATTAACTAAAAAAAAAAAAAATCAGTAGCCATCCTATACAGAATCAACAAACTGGCTGAGAAAGAAATCAGGGAAACATGCCTTTCACAATAGCCACAAATAATATAAAATATCTTGGAGTAACTCTAACCAAGCAAGTGAAAGACCTATATGACAAGAACTTCAAGTCTTTGAAGAAAGAAATTGGAGAAGATATCAGAAGATGGAAAGATCTCCCATGCTCATGGATAGGTAGGATTAACATAGTAAAAATGGCAATCTTACCAAAAGCTATCTACAGATTCAATGCAATCCCCATCAAAATCCCAACACAATTCTTTACAGACCTTGAAAGAACAATACTCAACTTCTTATGGAAAAACAAAAAACCCAGGACAGCCAAAACAATCCTGTACAACAAAGGAACTTCTGGAGGTATCACTATCCCTGATTTCAAGCTCTAATCCAGAACTACAGCAATAAAACCCACATGGTATTTGCATAAAAAACTGACAGGTGGCCAGGCGGTGGTGGCGCACGCCTTTAATCCCAGCACTTGGGAGGCAGAGCCACGTGGATCTCTGTGAGTTCGAGGCCAGCCTGGGCTACCAAATGAGTTCCAGGAAAGGCGCAAACCTACACAGGAAAACCTTGTCTCGAAAAACCAAACCAAACCAAAACAAAACAAAACAAAAACTGACAGATGGATCAATAGAATCAAATTGAAGACCCAGACATAAATCCACACACCTATCGACACCTGATTTTCGACAAAGAAACCAAATTATACAATGGAAAAAAGAAAGCATCTTCAACAACTGGTGCTGATAAAACTGGATATCAACATGTAGAAAAATGCAAATAGATCCCTATCTATCATCCTGCTCAATCTTCAAGTACAAGTGATGAAAGATTTCAACATAAATACAGATACACTGAACCTGATAGAAGAGAAACTAGAAAATAGCCTTGAACACATTGGCACAGGAGACAACTTCCTGAACAGAACCAATAGTGTTAGTTATTTTTCGCTGTTACCCTGCAAGAAAACGTCACGGAACACGACAGAATCCGTTGGTAGAGTTTATTGGGGGGACAGAGGGGGTAAGTGACCGCGCGGAAGAAAGCACGTGTGAGGAAGAGAGCTAGATTAGTCATGGCGGCTCTTTTTATAAGGCGGGGCGTGTCCAGGTGGACGTAGATGACGTAGGCACGCTGCGCGCTTGCGTGGCTACGTGACCTCACGGACCCTGGTCACGCGAGACGCCTTGACCGGAAATGGCTATTGTAGCCAGGCGGATGTGTCCGCCGGCAAATGTGTCCGGGTCTAGTGGATCTGTTGCCTAGTTACGGACGCTTTGGACCGGAAATGCTTTGGGGCATGCTGTTGTACACCCTTCAAATAGTACTTACACTAAGATTGACAATTAATAAATGGGACCTCATGAAACTGAAAAGCTTCTGTAAGGCAAAGGACATTGTCAACAGGACAAAATGACAACCTACAGAATGGGAAAAAAAATCTTCACCAACCCCACATCCAACAGAAGACTGATTTCCAAAATATATAAAGAACTAAAGAAACTAGACATCAAAAAACCAAATAATCCAATTTAAAAATGGAGTACAGATCTAAACAGAGAATTCTCAACAGAAGAATCTCAAATGGCAGAAAAACACTTAAAGAAATGTTCAACATCCTTAGCCTCCAGGGAAATGCAAATCAAAATGACTTATACCTGTTTGAATGGCTAAGATAAACAACACAAGTGACAGCTTATACTGGTGAGGATGTGGAGCAAGGGAACACTCCTCCATTGCTGGTGGAATTCAAACTTGTGCAATCAATCTACCTCAAGACCCAACTATAGCACTCTTGGGCACATACACAAAGGATGCTTAATCATACCACAAGGACACCTGCCCAACTATGTTCACAGCAGCTTTATTTGTAATAGCCAGAACCTAGAAACAATCAAGATGCCCCTCAACTTAAGAATGGATAAAGAAAATGTGTTACATTTACACAATGTTATTACTCCGCTGCTAAAAACAATGACATCATGAAATTTCCAGGCAAATGGAAGGAAATAGAAAAAATTATCCTAAGTGAGATAACCCAGACACAGAAAAACAAACATGGTATGCGCTCACTCATAAGTGGACATTAACTGTAAAGTAAATGAGAACCATGCTACAACCCACAGACCCAGAAAGGCTAGGTAACAAAAAGGGATGCTTGGATCTCCCTGGAAGGGGAAATAGGTTTCTCTGGTGGTCTGGGAGCGGTTGGAGATGGGATCAGGTCGGAGGAGTGCAGGGTGACAGTACTGAAAGAGAAAAGTAGAAATTGGGACATTTTGGGGTGAGGTAGAAACCTAGAGCAAGGGAAACTCCTAGGAACCTACAAGTATGTCCCACCTAAGACTCCTAGCAAGATGGTATATGTACCCTGAACTGTCCATCACCTGTGACCAGGCAAGACTTCCAATGGAGGGAGTGGGAAACCAACCCAGCCACATAACCTACAACCTACAGTCTGTCCTGCCTATGGGATGTGCTGGGGTAAGAGTGGCAGAGATTGTGGGAGTGGCCAACCAATGACTGGTCCAGGCTGAGACCCCTGCCATGAGAGTGAGCCCACCCCTGACACTGGAGCACCAGGACCCAGAGGCTGGATGACCCAGAGACCAAACATGACTGGCAGGAAAAAAAAAGTCAATGTAATGATGCCTAACAGCATTCTGCGATACTCATAGAATGATGCCTAGCCCAATTGTCATCAGAGAGGCTCCATCCAGCAACTGATGGAAACAGATGCAGACACCCCACAGCCAAACATTAGGTGGAGCTTGGAGAATCCTGCAGAAGAGGGGGAGGAAGGATTGTAGGAGTCAAAGGGGTCAAGGACACCATAAGAAAACCCCAAAAATCAACTCACCTGAGCTCATAGGGACTGAACCGACAACCAGGGGGCCTGCATGGGACTGGCTTAGGCCCTCTGCATATATGGGACAGTTGCGTAGCTTGGTCTTCTTATGGGACTCCTAACAGTGGGAGCAGGGACTACCTCTGACTCTTCTGCTTGCTTTTGGCACCCTATTCCTCATACTAGGTTACCCTGTCCAGCCTTAATAGGAGGGGAAGTGTTTAGTCTTACTGCAATTTGATATGCCATGTTTTGTTGATAACCATGGGAGGCCTGCTCTTTTCTGAATAGAAAGGGAGGAGGAGTTGATGAGGGAAGCTGCAGAGAGGAGGTGGGAGGAGGAACTGGGAAGAGAGGAGGAAGAGGGAACTCTGGTCAGGGCAAACAAACAAATGGATGAATGGATGAATGAATGAATGAATGAATGAATGAATGAGAGGAGGAAATACATGGTCATTAAAGAAAGGGAAGCTGACTGGAAAGGGGGGTCATGGAAAGAGAGGGAGAGAGAGCAAATATCTTCAGTCTGACATCATGATTAGTAATAAAGCTCTAGAAGAAAGAAGGGACATTATCTAATGTCGTTCTAGTATTCATTAGCATTCTTAAAAGCATCCACCAATAAAACTACATTTTAAAGATGGAATGAATATTGGAAAACCAAGAGAGTTATCACTAGGTGTAGCATACACAGTTATACACTGGAAACAACAAAATCAAGCTTGTGTTAGGAAATCTGAATGTAGAAGAAGGTACTTTACCTGTAGACAGACCATAATCATGAGAAAACTCAATGGGGAAACCCACTTAAAATATAGTGATACTTAGAGAAATAGTAAAAGCGAAAGTCGAGACAATTGAAACACTTTTTACGTCTTTTCCCTGTATGTGTGTGTAAGTGCAGGCACATGCACACTGTGCCATGTACACGGTAGTCAAAAGACATCTTGTAAGAGCTGGTTCTATAGGTCCCAGAGATCAGAGTCAGGACCTCAGATTTAACAAGCACCTTAAGCTGCTGAGCCATCTGCTGCCCATGTTTAGTTTTCTGACAGGAAGACTCGAGATTAGGAAGATATCAGTTCTTCCCAAGTTCGTTAGTAAACTTAGTGTAACTGAAATTAAAATAAAAGAAACCAAGTTCCTGCTGGACTAGAGCCTCTGGGGCCTAGGAACAAGTGTGTTTTTGACATTCCCTGTTTCTATGTGTATTAAAGGCCTGTTATTTTCCTAAACAGCTCCTTCACTCCCCTCTCTTTGTGAATCGCTTTAATTCATTATCTTATCACAGACTCCAATAACATGCATTCAGATATTCCTGATGTGACACCCTCTACCCCTCTCTACCATTAAATCCTACTATACAGGATTGATGAGAAAATGCAGTTCACAACAGCAGCTCTAACTTATCACATGGCTTATACATTTGTTTCTTACACCTTTAAATTTCATATTCCTGGGACCTAGAACAGTGCCTAACAGTTACGTGACATAGGAAACAGCCGTTCACGTCAGATAGATGATCGAGCGCTCAGTTCACAATGTACTTCTGAAGATTTTGAAATTTATATTCACCATGGCAGTATATACTCACTAAGTAAGAGTTAATTATGTAATGATGGAATTTACCTTAATACAGAAAATACATTCATTCAAAATGACTCACTGTAACTGCACATGGTGGTGCACATCTGCAAACCTCCACACTTGGAGAACTGGGACAGAAGGATCACACCAAGTCTGAGGCCAGCCTGAAACACACATTAAGTTCCAAGGCAGTTTGGGCTACCTAGTGAAACCCTGTCTCAAAAACAAACAAGCGAACAAGCAAACCACACTGTACATTCATTAACAACAAACAACTGAGGCGCCCATGTCTGTACCTCCTCTCAAAACATTTGCCTGCTTTTCCAAGTCAGCAATTTCCATCTTGATATTTTCTTTCATCAGAATATCTCTTTTTTTGGTTATTTCATACTCATCATTGAAGTCTGTAATTTCCTTAATAAATTTTTCCTCTTCCTCTGTTGCTTTTTTCTTTGTGGCCTCCTGAAAAGCAGAAATGAGTTACCAAATACACACACTGGTTGCATATTCTTCACTGATTTAAATACAACAATTTGGAGTTACCAGCCAAAGTAACCTCAGCTCTGTTCCCTGCATCACCACAAACATGCTGGGCTGACCCGAAAGTGTGTTTAAAGATGGAGGCCCGAAAGTGTGTTTAAAGATGGAGGCAGTCATACAACAATTTCCATGTGGAAGTTTTATCCTTACACATCTGGGAGAATTAGTGAAGCAGAAATTCTGACATTTCCCATTATGGTTGTGTCTGTGAATTTACTTTAGAATCATATGTGCTACTTTGTCAATATAATGTACAATTAGGTGGAGGAGTAATAGTGAATGTGAAAATTACAACCTTTACTCAAAGGAACAATGGCTGCTTTATACGAAAAAGAAAAACTGATTATGTGAAGGCAAATTATGCAATCATTTCAAAGTTAGTTCTAAATAAGCTTTTACGTTGTGAATCAAATATCCACAGGGCATGAAAATATGAATTCAAATCTTTGGACAGTGCAGAAGTCTAATTTCCTGACAGCACTAGAAACATTAGTCTCCTGTATTATTATTTTTTGGCTGGCATGCCAACTCTGTGGAATCACTTTTAGAAGCTGGTCATGTCATGAGCTGTATTTTTATTGTTACATATATCTCATGTACTTTTCCCATTTATTTATTTACTCATCGTGTGTGTGTGTGTGTGTGTGTGTGTGTGTGTGAGTGTGGGTGTGCACATGCCATGGCACACCTGTGAAGGTCAGAGGACAACTTGCAGGAGTCAGTTCTCTCCTTCCACCATGTTGGTTCCAGGGATTGAAAGGTCATCAGACTTGGTGGAAAGCGCCTTTACCCACTGAGCCCTCTTGCTGGCCCAAATGTATTTCTTTGGAATGTCAACTTATGACTTATGACTAGTCACATCTCCAAACTGGTCTATACTCATAACTACCACTCAGCTTGCTGGCTTTGACTTAAGATAAAAAGACAAACAATACATTTTCACCCATGCCCATAAATATGCCTAAAAGTATAAGCCTCTCTGTTTTTCAGGAGCATTAAAACTAGGTCTCAACACCAGAGTGAATCAAAACAGTAGCATTCTTTTTCTTAGGCTCATTAGAACTGCAAATAATTCCTGTGTTATATCCTTGCTAGCACAACTCTTTCAAACTGTATTACTCTCCCAGTCAGCTTTAAACAGCCCTTAATATTTTTATTTGAACAGTACTGTCAGTTGATATGTGTACAGATAATTTTCTCAAAGTAAAGCTGTGTATATTTAAATGCCTTTGACATGGTTACTGACTTCGATGTTTCTAGGTGGCTAGAGACTTACGAAGGCTTGGAGCAGTGTATCCCTTTGGTTCATAATTTCACTGCACTGTCTCTCTAAGGCATTTTCATGGGTTTTCAAAAGCTCTAAAAGGAATGATTTTTCAGAAAACTGCTGAACCTTCAAAAGAAAAATACAGAAATCAGAATGAAGCAAATGAATACACGTTTTAGGGGCTCAGTTAATTGAACAGGTATGTAATTGTATATATAAGACTTTTTCTGTAAAATCTTCAAGATACAATATTAAATTCAATGTCTTGTGTTAAAAGTGACTCACAGCAGTAAGTTTACAGTGTCCTTCCCCAGCACAACCACAGGCTCCTCATGGGCACGGTTCATTTATTTTCCTCACCACATTCAGCATAATTCTTAGCTGAGTACTGAAGCATCTGACCATCCACATTGAAATCCACTTCTGGACAGCTTGCTCTAAGGAACAGGCTTCTTGTCTCACAATTTATAATGAATGAATCAATCACTAAAAAGTAGGAAAAATCTACAGCCTAAACCTAGTCTTGTGACTATAGCTATATGAAATAAGACATAAATTTGGTTAAATATCCCAAATGTATTTTGAGAACACAGTCTTCTTATTTTATTTATTTATGGGGAGAGGGGTCTCTAATTTTCAGAGACCTCAGCAGTTGGACAGCAGTGGTAGCTCTGGTAAGTTGCTGAGGGCCAACAGAGTGAGATCCAGCCCGGCCCCTTCTAGGCACTCAGCCAACAGATTTCTTTCTTTCTTTCTTGTGGTGACATTATGTTCCCCAAAATATTGTGCACCCTAATAAACTTATCTGGGGTCAGAGAACAGAACAGCCACTAGATATAGAGGCCAGAAGATGGTGGCACACATACCTTTAATCCTAGCATTCCAGAGGCAGAGATGTGCCTGGATCTCCGTGAGTTCAAAGCCACACTGGAAACAGCCAGGTGTGGTAACAAGAACCTTTAATCCCAGGAAGTGATGGCGGGAAGCAGAAAGGTATATAAGGCATGAAAACCAGGAAATAGGGCAGGTTAAGCTTTTAGGCTTTTGAGCAGCACAGTTCAGCTGAGATTCATTTGGATGAAGACCCAGAGGCTTCCAGTCTGAGGAAACAGGATCAGCTGAGGAATTGGCAAGGTGAAGTAGCTGTGGCTTGTTCTGCTTCTCTGATCTTCCAGCATTCACCCCAATACCTGGCTCCAGGTTTGTTTTTATTAATAAGACCTTTTAAGTTTCATGTTACCCTTCCTTCCTCCTTTTCTTTTCTTTTCTTTTCTTTTCTTTTCTTTTCTTTTCTTTTCTTTCCTTTCCTTTCCTTTCCTTTCCTCTCTTTTCCTCTACTCTCTTCCCTCCCCTCCCCCCCCCCCCCCCCCCCTCCCTCCCCTCCCCTCCCCTCCTTCCTTCCTTCCTTCCTTCCTTCCTTCCTTCCTTCCTTCCTTCCTTCCTTCCTTCCTTTTCTATTGAGAGCTGCTGGTAGCAAAAGACCATGGAAATATACAGCAAGTGACAACCTATCAGAACTAAGGGTTCTGTTAGAGGAAACCATCACGCAAGCCATTATGGGATTACTGCCTTTTGAATGAACTGGCTGTCTCTTGTTGTAAACTTCTTGTGCAATAACAGCTGTGATTCTCCCCATTTCCGTGCATTTCCATGTAATGTATACATGTAATCTCATGACTACATCTCAATCTTATGGGCACATATAATTGTGGACAGTCTAGAAGATGGTTTCTTATTCAACTGTACAATTTTTGTGAAGAGAAACATACTAAAATATGCTTCATACTAGATCTACTGTTCCACATGGACTGTAGACACTTAGAGGTCTGTTCTCCATCCTCAGCCACGGACAAGGTAAACATTGGCCAGAGTGTCCTCGTGGGACTTTCACAGAGCGGAACTGCAGGTGTCTGGCCTTGTTGGGTCAAAACCCTCAGAAGAATCACAGTGAACCAGGAGTGATGGTGCGGGTGTCTGGGCTTGGTTATCTCAGTCCTTCAAGAGATCAACAGCACCTGTGTTGCCCTAAGCTTCCTCCACCGGCACCTCCCCACTCTGATTTAAATAACAATTAACACTTTGTGTTTATTTCTACACCAGTTTTTAACGCAAGATTTTAGGCTCAGCAGACTAATTATGCATAGGTCCTGAGATTCAGGTGACTAACAGAGAAAGGCTGTTAACTGACTAACCACGTCTGGATATTATTAATCACATAAAGTAGTACACATACTCCTTGCCTTTTCCTTAAATCGCTCATTGATTTAATTTCTTCCCTTGTAACCCTTGTGGCTATCCCTTTAAGAGATAGCCAAAACTTTTCACAACCTACAGCTGTTGTCAGTCACCACAGCTGTTGTCAGTCACCAATGAAGCTGACCAAGTCTTTGCCAAGTGTGACTCTTATCAGAATACTTGTCCCTGAGAGTTGACTTTGTAGTTTGTACTAACAAGTTGTTAATGAATGGAGATGTGTGTGTGTGTGTGTGTGTGTATACATATATATACACATACATACACACACATATATGCTTGGGGGAACAAGAAGAGAGGAAGATGGAAAAAACTAGACAGATAGGAGAGAACATCAGAAGGGACAGAGAGCAGGAGGGACCGAGAGGAGCTAAGTAAGAGAACAGAAAAGAAACTGTGCAGATAGAATCGCCATAGAAGAATAAAGTGAATGGACTAAAGGACTCCGTGTGCTTAGATTCATTTGATATCCCTCAGATTAGAATCCTCAGCTGTTTGGTAGACTCTTCCGAGGACCCTGGGAGCAAACAATACAGGCTGGACCTTTTATTGTTTTTGGTACTTTTCTTTCTTTTTGTTTTTGTTTGTTTGTTTGTTTGTTTGTTTTTAAAGACAAAGCTTCTTTGTGTACAGCCCTGGCTGTCCTGGAACTTGTTTGGTACACCAGGTTGGCCTGGAACTCACAGAAATCTGCCCACCTCTACCTCCCAAGTGCTGGGATTAAAGGCGTGTGCCACCACCACCTGGCCAAACAGGATCAGAGACCAACATTTCCCCCTTCCTCCCCACAGAACTCACTTTTAAATTTTCATACCCCATTTTATTTCAAATAACAAATGATTTCATAAGCACTGATATTAGGTAGAAACTATTGTTTCATTTGGACTTTTAAAATGGCACCTTCTGAGACATGAATTGAATATCAGAATGAAAGTCAGTGAAATGGATGCTGGGCTGAAAACAGTTTTTCTACAGTGTTCAGTACTGGCCCTCATGAGAATGTATCACCTCCAGTTTAGGGGCTGTTCTCATCTCTACAGAGAAAAGAAAAATGACATAAACTCAACTGCAATTGCAGAAAGCAAGATTTATATTAGTTATAAGAACTTCCTCAAGGTGAGAGACAGGTTGTGAAATCTCTGTCCCAGAAGATATTGAATAGTAAAGAGCCTGGAACAGTCTATTCCAGAGGCAAAGGGTTGGCTTCAAAGACATTTTGAAATATTATAGCTACTAAGTCCTAGAAATACTGGCATTTAGAAAAAATAGCTTTAGTAAAATAGAAACATGATCTTCCGTTTATATAAGGTCACAGCACAGCTGCCCCAACCTAGGTGCAGTTCCCATCAACCACACCGTGAGAAAGACGCCAACAAAGAAAGATGGAGATGTATAATTTGCATGACCGAAGGTATGACGGTAACAAATGAGATGCAGAACAGAAAGTGTGTTTCCCAGACTTCAGGATCACATACAAGGCAACAGGTAAGACAAGGATAGGAATTACAACCTCTCCTCCATTTGTTCAGTGTAAGAACATGACACTTCAGGGCTGCTTCATGATTATTATACAGATGACAATAACATAAGGTCTACAAGTTTACAAAGGATGCATAATTAATTAGGGGCAAAATCCAGGTCTTCCAACATCCTTCATGCTGTATCATGACATTAAAATGGAAATGCTAAAGCTATTTCAAGGCAATTCTGGCAATAAGAAGGACTTCAGCACCCCAGCAGTAAAAGTTAGAACACGGAAGTTCTAGAGACAATTAGAAAAACTACCAAACAGGGTCCTCCTGTGTCCAGAACACAGAACCTCACTGTGGATAGTAGCCAGAGCTGTGCAGAAATGCTTCAGACCCACAGGTGACGCATGAGTATGCCCAGTCATGTGACACTATAGTATCCCATACAGAGATCATGTTTAAAAACTGTGGGATTAAGTTACCAAAATGATAAATAAAAATTGCAGACGAATCTCGCCAGGCAGTGGTGGTACATGCCTTTAATCCCAGCACTCAGGAGGCAGAGCCAGGCGGATCTCTGTGAGTTCGAGGCCAGCCTGGTCTACAGAGCAAGAGCTAGGACAGGCACCAAAACTACACAGAGAAACCGTCTCAAAAAATACCAAAAAAAAAAAAAATTGCAGATGAATCTCGTGTTTTTACTAAGTACTCTGGAGTGGTATGCACGCCTCCTGTGGGCCAGGGGCCGATCAGCTGTTTTAATGTACTAAGGCACTTCAAATAGTGTGTCCTCTAGAATCGAATTCTTGACCTCTGTTTGTTTCCATATTGATTCCCAGAACCCACAGGGTAGGAGGAGAAAAACCAACTGCACAAAGCTGTCCTCTGACCTCCACACACTGACACCCACCACCCCACGTGCTCTCTCGCTCGCGCTCTCTCTCTCTTTCTCTCTCTCTCTCTCTCTCTCTCTCTCTCACACACACACACACACACACACACATTTTTTTAAAAAGCTCACAGTAAGTGAGGGGAAAAAGCACAACAGAGAACGTGGGAGATGTGGAAAGTCACCCACCATCAGGAAGGGAAAAGATGGGCTTCCAATATGCTACTTCACAGCACTAAGGTCATGAGCGGATCAAGGTTTCAGGCCATAGAGAAGACTGAAGATGAGTAACCTGTCTCCACACTTTATGGAACTAACGGGACAAGCAGTTGTTTCTGCCTGGTTTTGTTTTCGGAGGCAACAGCTCTCACGGCCTCTCCCTAGGAAGCAGGGAATTATTCTTCCTGCTCTCTCCATTATCCCAACTACTTTCTTAAGCTGCTTTCCAAGTCTGTGTGGCTTGAACACCAGGCCACTGATGGGACCATTTTAGTGGCTCTTCTAACACAACCCTGATTACACTGGGGATCAAAAGCAGAGGCCACTCACAGAATCACTAACTGCCTGGGAGATTCCTTAGCTCTGCTTTGTTACAGGTAACAGACAAGAGGGAGCTGATGGGAAGACACCTTAAAATGCAAACTATTCTGTAAGAAATACTCCCCCACACAGCAAGTTTGAACTGACATACCAACGTGCCCTCAGCAGCTTGAGCCATTTAATTTAAAGTGAACAGAAACTAAAGAAATGATTGACTCTGTCTCCTCAACTGCCCAGGATCTCAAGACTGCATGCAACATAAAGAAAGGGCTGGGAAGTTCCCAATGGCAGAAATACAAGTCTCTCTTTCTCATCTCTGTCACAATCTTCTGACTGAAAATGAAAATATCTGCATTAAGCCTTAATGTTTCATTCTAGACTCAAACTGCCAAGTTCTGTCAGGAAATGATGTTCTGTAGCCTCTCCCTTGTTAGTCCTGCCTCTTCTCCCCTGTCTAGTCCCCTGGGCACCGAGCTGACTTATCCGGTGATGGGGTCTGTGTCCATCAAAGCTGCCATCTGCTGCTCTCCTGCCCCTGCTGCCTGCATGCCTCAGATATTTCCCTACACAACTCAGAAACTGAAAGTGACAAGGGCATTTTAGATTATCATTCGATCCAAAGGGATGAGTCACTCTTCCTGCAGCAGACACTGGTAAAACCAGCTCAGCCTTGAGCAAGCAGCACTGTGCTGGGCAGGTGATCTTCCAAAAGCAAAAGGCAACTTTACAGAAGAGACACAAGGGGAGACATGCAGATTTCATATTCCTAAAATCACACAAGGACTGACGGGAAAGCCTAGGGTTATGGAAGCCAGGACAAAAGATCGTTCAAGTGCCAGGGTGCATCAAACAGCAGACTGTACCAGACGTTAAGGCTTCAGCTTTTTTTCTTTCTTTTTTTTTTTTCTTTTGAAACAAGGGTTCACTATGTAGCCTTGGCTGGCCAAGATTTCCCTATGTAAACCCGGCTGGCCTCAGACTTCTAGAGATCCACCTGCCTCTGCCTCCCTAGTGCTGAGATTAAAGGCATGTGCCACCACACCCAGCTTTTTTAGCTTTAGCTTTTAAAAAAACAGGTACTTGTGTGTTTCTAAATCACAGTTGTCCCATTATGACACAGTAACTCTCATCTGGTAAGCAAAAAAAAGGTTCAATACAGGAAACTGTCAGCATGTCTGCGTCCATCATTCTCCAACCTCCCACAGTCTCTTCCCCTTCTCTGACCCATTGTTTTTCCTGGCTATTCCTTAAACATACCAGAACCACTTCATCTACACCTTTTGCACAGAATTGTCATTCATTCATCTTACTGGATCCTTCAGAGTACCAAAACAATATATTGTTTAAAATCCAGTAGAGGATTGTCAGGCTTTCTCAAGACTGAAAAGAGTTCAAAAGCAAATTCATAAATAAAGACTTAAACAAACACATAAATAAATATTAAAATAAGTAGTATCAAAGATTCTAACAACATAAAAATTACAAACGCTGATGAGAAAAATATACCATAAGCCAAGATTTAAATGACAAAGGGTAACTGGTATAGCATAAAAAGCTGGAATCTATAAGAAATTAAAAACTCTGTAAGTTAATAACATTTAAATTGAAACTATAAAGGAGGCAATTTTCTTATGTTATAAAAACTTACTAGCTGGGCAGTGGTGGCGCACACATTTAATCCCAGCACTTGGAAGGCAGAGCTAGGAGACCTCTGTGAGTTCGAGGCCAGCCTGGTCTACGAAGCAAGTCCCAGGACAGTCAGAGCTGTTACACAGAGAAACCCTGCCTCGGAAAAAAACAAAACAAAAACAAACAAACAAAAAAACTTACTAATTTCTAGTATATAAATGATGTTTTGGCAATTTTCACTGGAATAATCCTTCTGGGAGAAAGTCTTAAAAGTATGTTTTGGTTTAAAAAAAATATGTCTTTGTTGATAGAATTTGAGTTGTGTTATCCTAAAAACAAGTGGAATATGTGCACAGAGATATATGTGCAGGACTACCATCACAACTGTGTTAATGGCAGTAATTTACAAACATAACAGTGAATACTTTCAGTAGAAAAGTAGCTAACTAAAATATGACACAGTATTTATTGGAATATTATACAGCTACAAAAATTGCTTTAGATTTATATTCATAGAGAGACCCTAAGTATAATAAAGAAAAAATGCAAATTATTTGAGGAAAAATAGGCAGGTATTAAGTAATGCAAAAAATTATAAATACAGGGGGCTGGAGCGATGTTTCAGGAGCTTAAAGTAAATACTATCGCAGTAAACCTGATTTCAGTTCCCAGAACCCACGTTCCTCTTGCCTATTTCCAAGTTTTTGATAATTCTCATGACAAGCATAAGGCTTTCTTTCAAGAATTACAGGAAAAATTAAAACTAATTCTAAGCTGTTTCATGAGAACCTCATAAGTCTTGAGTTTACAGTCAGCATTATATAACTGAAGCTGTTTAATGCCAATTCCCCTATTAAGAAAGGTATCACAGGGCTGGAGAGATGACTTGGCTGGTCAGAGCACCTGCTGCTCTTTCAAAGCGCCACAGTTCCATTCCCAGCACCCAAGTCAGGCTGCTCATGTCCACTTCTTCTGGTCTCCACAGCACATACACACATTTGCACATGTTTACACAGATGCATACGCATGTATAAATAATTAAGGTACCATGTAATTTATTTACTAATCATAGTGTGACTTAGAGGTTGTACGGTGGATGGTTGTTGAATGACTGGAGATGCTTAGGAGAAGTGAGAGTCATAATTAACTTATTTTCTAAGAAATCATGTGGTGGTATTGTGTTCCTCAAAATATTGTGCACCCTATAAACTTATCTGGGGTCAGAGACAGAACAGCCACTAGACACAAAGGCTAGAAAATGGTGGCACTCACACCTTTAATCCTAGCACTCCAGAGGTAGAAATCCCTCTGGATCTCTGTGAGTTCAAGGCCACATTGGAAACAGTCAGGCAAGGTGACTCACACCTTTAATCCCAAGAAGTGAGCCTTTAATCCCAGGGAGTGATGGCAAAAACAGAAAGATAAATAAGGCATGAAGACCAGAAACTAGAAGCATTTGGCTGGTTAAGCTTTTAGGCTTTGAGCAGCACAGTTCAGCTGAGATTCATTCTGGATGAAGACTCAGAGGCTTCCAATCTGAGGAAACAGGATCAGCTGAGGAACTGGCGAGGTGAGGTGGCTGTGGTCTTCTGTCTCTCTGATCTTCCAGCGTTCACCCCAATACTTGGCTCAGGTTTGATTTTATTAATAAGAACCTTTAAGATTCATGCTACAAAATCATAAATCACAAAGTAAATCTAAAAGAGTATTTTTCTGTGCTTATGGGGCTGCAAACTCAAATCCAATCTCACTTTCTGCAAATTGAGGCAAAACTCACTTTTCTTCTAAGTATTTTCCTCTTGGTTCCAAGAGATCATTTTTTTCTGTTCAAAGCATTTCTGATGTTTCATGTTATACAATTTATTTAGAACACTTCTTTTGAAAATAGGGATGGAAGCAGAATCCTGGATTTTACAATCAGGAACAGCTGAGTGGATTTTCTACTCTGTGGACACAAGCCGTTAAGCGTGCCACTTGGATGGTTTACAATCCCCTGCGTCAGAAGAGCTAATGTGCATGTTGTCCTAGTCTAATCTAAACGGTTATTCTAAATATTCTTTGGATTTTCCAACAGTCATGAAGACAGCACCAAGAAAAGGGAGTCCAATAATAAATGTCATATACGCTACTTTCTTTAATTTAAGGGTAATCACTTTAGATCTGTGACCATGAAAAAGAGGTATGACTCTGTAGAGGCCAGGCCTCCTCACAGAAGAACCCCTCACAAGCATGGTATTTATCAGGAGCCCATGCCAGGAATGAGTGTCCAAACGGTCAACAACACCTAGAAGGGTCTTCAGCAGGTGTTAGGAAGGAATTAGAAAGACAATCCAAAATAAGGCACCACTACAGACCCATGAACACAGCTTTTTTAAAAGCCAGTGAAACAGAAGGTAGCTAGTGTTGGCAAAGACAGACACAGAGCCCTCATACACACTGGTGTAAACACAAAAGTCTGAAGTCATTGTGAAAACCATCTCACATTTCCTGAAGAAAAAAAAATCAAATAGACAACAATCTCAAAGGTCCCATATCCCAATTCCACTCCTAGATGGAGTACTCAAGAGATTTGAAAATATATGTTACTCAAACACGTGTGCACAAGTATTCATGGTAATGTTATTCAAAACACCTAAATAATCTGAGTGGTCATTGATGAATGCAAAAATAGTGTATCGATACAAGAAACATTATTGACCCACAAAAGGGAATTGAATACCACTTATCATGCTACATGGATAAGCCTGGAAACACCGTCACAGACAAAGATGAGTCACAAAATGTTACTACTGTGTACCTCCATCTATACATGTCCAGAGGAAAAAGAAATGGATTGACTAGGATGTGTGGCTGGTGGACCCTGGGGGCTTAGGAGGGGGTGGGGTGGTTGCTAACAGATGTAGTATTTCTTTTTGGGGAGATGAAAATGTTATAAAAATCAATGATCACAGTGTAACCTTGTGAAAAGATAATAAATCATTGCTTTCTAACTTTAAAGAACATATTTTTTTTTTGTAAAGTGACCTAGCAGCTCATCTAAAAAAAAAGGGCATTACATAAGCTTAAGTGCCCTGTACACCCTTCCCTGATTACAGTTATCTGCCACCCCAACAGGGACAATCACTATCTTGAGGTGCTATTTATCATCCCATGAATGCCATTATCCTCTGACTATATTTACACACCCTCACAGGACAGACTTGTGCTCTGTGTATTTGGTTCTTTCACACTTACATAGTTTCTACAGGTTGCTTTTTAGCCCCTATGTTTTGAAGGTGAATTATTTTCAAGTCATTAAGCATTCTTTTCTTCATACTAACACCTGACACTTGGGATTCTAAAGCCAGATTCCTTGTAATAGAAACCAAGTTATCTTTGATCCCCTTTTTATTAGTTCGTTTGTGGGTTTTCTCCAGGTATCCCAAACTGCCACTAATATCAATTTAGAAAAAAGTCCACTTTATATCCTGAAATGCTTTTAAAGGTGTTTGCATACAGAAATTCATCCTTAGCTGAGAGATAACTCGGGGCAAGGGAGAATCTTAAAGAATGTTCTGTCGAATGTGATGCAAAAAGTGAATGATAGATATTATCCACAATTAATGATAGACATTATCCATTTCAAATGGCAGCAGGGGTTTCTATACAGCCATTCTGATTTTACCACTAAACCCTTTTCCACAGGCACTATGGTTGCCTCCCTGACACACATTCTTCATTTCCTTACGAACCAGTTAATGTTCTTCTGAAACATGGGCCATCCTCACTGAACTTGAAGACCATTACTGGTTCAAAGGCCATCACTAATCTACATGATGGAGGGAGGGAATAGCCCTGCCTGCAAGGCAGCCTATAAACATCCTCTGTCTCTGAACAGCGAAGTCCATGACCTTAGGAGTTATTAGTACCTATGTGGGGACTCAAGGACAGCCACACATTTCACTATTTTACTTGACTAGTACAATTCCAGTTGTTTGGTGCCAATAATTCAGGCACTCCCAGGAGGCTGAGACAAGTGGGTCGTCAAGGGCTCAAGGACAGCCTAGGATGGTAGCAGATTTTAAGGCCAGCCTCAGCTATAGATTTAAATCCTGTCTCCAAAACCAAACAACAAAATCCTAGACTCACCTGCCAATGCTGAAGACTAAAGTCTAACACTTGAGTTACAGGTTGAAATGTTTGAGGACTTTCCTCCTAAAACACTTAAACACTGGGCTGCATGGTGGAGAAGCAACTTTTGGTCCTTCTCCCTCCAAGCTTCAGGAACACCGCCTAGGACCACAACAGTGCTCAGGAAGGATGCACGGTGCGGGGAAGGATGGTGACAACAAACGCAGAACCAGCTACTACTTCAGGACTTCCTGGAGCAGCTTTAATAAACAGCCTGGGAACACCCTTTCAGACCTGGACTACATGGGAGGGGAAAAAGCAACTGACTATTATTCAGTGAAGCCACAAAGGCAAGGTTTTTGTTATCAGTGGCCCAACGCAAGGACAACTGAGGAAGCCAGCCATGAATCCAATGTTGGGTCTCCAGTTCCGCGAGTCAGTGACATCCCAATGTTCTTTAAGCAGAATTTCTGCTGTGCCCTAAGCTTACAAGAGTCTTCTTTCATCCATGTTTTTAAGTAAATTTAAGTCAAGATAAAATTAAGTGTAAGCATGACAGGATACAACATTTTTTTAATATACAAGTTATAAAAGAAAACAAATCACCTCAACTAAAAACTTCAATATAAATATAAATATATAAAACTTAAATATATAAATATAAAAATATAAAACTTAATATTATAAATAATAATCATTTATGGTTTTATTCTTTCCTTGATTTAATAATTCAGTACCAAGAGACAACTTCTCAAGTTCTGAGAGGGTGATTGTCTTTACCAATTAGATGGCAGAATGTCTACATTTATAATTAAAAACATAATTGGAGCCATTTTGTTACTTCATTCCAATATATTTTCTTTAAAATTCATAAAACATTATTTTATTGTTCTTAAGATATTTCTGCATACAAGCAAATAACATTATTCAGACCAAGCAAGGTTATTTTCAGGAATATATATGTACATACATATACATACAGGCATGCAATATAAAAGTAGGCTATGCTTCTGAAGGAGAGCAGGGAGGTTTATGAGATGGTTTGGATAGAGAAAGGAGAAGGGGAAAATGTTGTAATTATATTATAATCACAAAATTACAAAAGTAAAAAAAGATATTTATCCAGCAAGTTGAAAAGGGAAGAATATGTAAAATAAGCTAATGTAGCCTAATCCTTTCCTCCACTTACCCCTCCCACATGAGTATGGCACAGTATTGGGTTTTATATAAGATGTTTATAAAAACTATCCAAGCTATAATTACATGCCAATTTTTACATAGAAGAAACTCAATGGGTTGCTTCCAAGAAACTACAATAGTTCTCTAAGCCCTAATTTTAGCTTCTCTGACATCCATATTACAAAACCTTCCATCAACAGCTGGAAGCTTTAGGCACACTAGTAAGCATGAACACAAACCCCAGCATGCTCCTAGCCTTCTGCTTTCACATTACCGAGCTTAACCAGGCGTACTGTAGCTGCCCAAGTCACAAAGCACTCAAACAATCTGAGACTTTTTGCAACCATATATTTTAAAGGTCTCATCCAGCCCTGAAAGGCAAATGCTATCATTCAAGTTCTAATTACATGCTACCTAGGTTCTACAGACTAGGGGAAAAAAGAATACTACACTTCCTAAATATATTTTTTGACCACAAGCAATTTTCTTAATAAATGCCCAAATAGTTTTTGAATATATGAATATACAATAGCTCAAGTACTGCTCTATTCGAGTTATGTGCTGGCTTCTCTTCATGCTGCTTCTGTTTGATAAATGGGCCAATAAACACCAAGTCAAATAGATTCAAGTAAATAGATTTTCATTGTTATTGGCAGACATATAATTAACTCTGAGAAAAAAGAAACAGAATCAATTTATGATTACTTCGTTAGCTCTTTCCATTACTCATTTACATTATAATCTTAATTCTGCTTTAAAATCTTTATACATACACATCTTGGCTCTAATTATAAATCAAATTACCTCAACTACAAGTTAATGTTTTATGAACTATGACCCTCATATGCTAGTTTTATTAGTAAGATATGATTATATTATTACCCATGTATATGAGCTGATTAAAAAGCAATGGACATTTATGAGTCTATATTAATTAGTAATTCCAATGAATGCTTTTAAACAATATTAGAGATTTGCTGTGTTTTCTCTAGCACAAACAATTAAATAGACATTTTCTGTAAGTATATGTAGATATCAACACCATATTTCTATTCTCAGGTAAAATAGGTAGCTAACAAAGAAAGTATTACAAAGAATAATAATTTGTCTTACAAAGGAAACATTACAAAGAAAAAACATTTCATTTAAAATAAAACATTACTATCTGATATCAGGTCAGTATCTTCACCAATCCCAGAAAAATGCACTTTATACAAAAACTTACAAAAGTGACCTTTAAAAAATATTGCGCAGGCCGAGCAATGGTGGCACACGCCTTTAATCCCGGCACTCGGGAGGCAGAGGCAGGCAGATCTCTGTGAGTTGGAGGCCAGCCTGGGCTACTAAGTAAGTTCCAGGAAAGGCGCAAAGCGACACAGAGAAACCCTGTCTGGAAAAACCAAAAAAAAAAAAAAAAAAAAGACAGTTTCATCATGACACTGCTCACCTGTTGCCCATCCCACCAGCTTTTCGGCACTGTCACTAGGGGCTACTTTCTCTTTTACTACAGGAAAAATAAGAGCTAGGGGATCAATGAATAATAGCCCCAATTGTGTTTTAAAAGAAGCCGGTCTCTTTCAGTTGAAAAGGGAAGAAATGAAAGGCTGGTCGGTGGGTACTCACAGTTAGGAAGAATAAATGCTGGTATTCTACTATATTCTACCATTCAAGGTGACTATAGCTAATAGCATATACTAAAAATTTCAAATATATGTAATATTTTCACCGCAAAGACAGGATAAGTGTTGGCACAGATACATTAACCTGGACTTGAGCACTATAAAATGTATTAAAAAAAAAAAACACATGGGACCCATAAATATGCACAAGTTTTACTTGTCAAATTAAGACAGCTCCTCCCTTGTTATGTATCACACTCTTGGTAATGAACACACTCACACACAATGTTTGCTAAACAACAAACACAAGGAGAACAAGGTGGATAAGAAAAGAAAAATCTAAGTATGTTCCTCTCAAAGCCACAGGGGCTGCAAACACGAGTATGTGTTGATATTTAGTAAAGGAATTTTACATAGCTGTCCAGGGAGGGCTTTATGATGTATGAGCAAGATGGGGAAAGAAGAATGGACGCTCACTGGGTGGTGAAGGCTCCAGAATTATTTTATGCACAGAAAACTGAAAATTCTTCACAATTATAAGCTAAATGAAGAGTAATAATTTACAAATTTATAATTTATATTTCATTTACATATAAATTTATATTTAATATGTAATAAAATAAAAATTTTATAGGCAAAAAAATAGAGTAATTAAGTGAACAGATTACCTATCACAGTGCTTGCTTAGCTCATCGTTGGGTGCTGAAACACCATTCTTGGCCGCCTGTGTCCTTCCACCCAGGGGAGGCCTCCCGTGTGGTCTCCCCATCTTCACTCTCGGTCCCCATCTTTGTGATCAGGGCAAAGAGCCCCCAAAGCACTTTCACTGCCCCTGTCTGGTCAAATCTAGCAACATTTTCCTCCTACTGTACACATCAGCCCCCTGCTGGCGTCCGGGGTCCTCCCTCAATGTGCCTGGGGCAGTTCTGCCCCTCCCTTTGCTACAAAAGGTTTCTTCTACTACATCTCTTTGCTCCTCCAAAATTCTACCCATAGTAGAATCTTTCTTGAAGCTATCAGATTCCCTTGGATCTATTTTTTAAAACCCAGAACTTTACACATGCAGCAGAAGAGAGGAATGAGAGAAACGCATTCTTTTAGATGAGACATGCCCAAAAATGTGGTAGTGAACTGAAAAGCAGAAAGTCAAGACTCATTGAAAGATACATACAATCCATTACATCCACATAGCACACTTAAATTATTTAGCATTTAAACGTTTTATGCTGCACTGACTACTTATCGAACAATTATTCTTTCAATGACATTGTGTTCTCTTATACCTCCCACAAAAGGGACGATGAATTCGTTATTTAAGGCTAGCTTTCTTGGAGCCACTTCCTACTAAAAACTAAAGATATCACCGGATTCAGAACTTTAAATATTAGACAAGACAGAACTACAGTATATAATTCTTGGGTTTCCTAGTTGAAGGGTAAGTAGTTAAACAGTAAAATTTTCCCCAAAGCCAAGTTCAGATGCCTTCTCAAGCAATAATTAGCACGCTCTGTGCATCAGTACCTTAGACTCCAACTTGACTTTCTCTTCGTTCAGATCCTCCGTTGCTTTCTTAATTTCCCCGCGACACCGGGTAATTTCTGACCTCACTGTAACACACAAAGTCTTTACTCACGGCCATCCTGAGTGTCAAGTCTCCATCTCGGAGGCAGTTAGAGCGGCCTTCCAACCCTCTCTCCCGCAGGGACCTGCCCTCCCCTGCCTTCTCGGTCCAGGAGACCAAGGCCCCCAGGGCAGGACCCCTGACCTTCCCGCAGCTCCCTGCGGCTCTCCTCGGCCTGGTGCTCTGTGAAGAGGATGTGCTGGAACAAGGACTCCAGGCTCATCTCGGCGGCGGAGGGCGCAGCTCCCAGGGAAAGCCTGGGACAGCAGCCCCCTCGCCAGCACCCTCACCTCTCGGGAACGTTCCCTCAGGTATGCCCAGGAGAAGGCCTCGGCTAGTCTCGCGAGAACTTAACTACCGGAACCCGGTGGGGCCATTCTGCAGCCATTCTGGGCTCCAAGGTTTGGGCCATTTCTAGAGTTGGGATGACCAGTCTCCAAGACACAGTATCATAAAGTGCAAAGTACCCGTGATTCTAAATACAAACTTTTGCAAAGTCTTATCCTTGGAGGCTAGCAAAGACTCCTGAGGTTCTGCCTTAATCATTCCTTTGTAATCAGGGCATATCTTTTTTGTCTCCTCCGAAATTAATCATTCATTGCCTTTTGTAATCAAGCCTTGGTAATATTAACACTTCAATATCTGCACAATGTGTGTCAGAGACCAAAGTGGTTGCTAATTAAAGCTTAAATGTGAAAGGCACCTTTGGGGCTTTTGCATGAGTTTTTTTTATTAAAAAAAATATTTTTGGTTTTGGTAGGTCAAAATATTGATATTGTAATAAACATTTGACTTTATTCA